>JASDQU010103132.1:88113-115452 GCA_032191745.1 Picea mariana
TTGTCCAGCCTCCTCCTCTATCACACATACACAGACTGACGACTGACTCAGACATTCCGACTCAGATTCAGACTCAAACCGACCCAGACTCAGACCACACAGACAGACAACCACACATGCATACCAGTCCAAACCATAGACAGAGGAGGAGGAAAATGTTGAAATAGGGTTAGGCTTGATATATATAGCTTTTCTTCCACGCCCCTTCAACGGCTAAATAATTTTTGCCTCTACCTTCCTGAAATTGAACCATCTAACCATTTAACGGCTAAATAATTTTCTGGGATAGGAAAACCCAATTTGAGGGATCGAAGGACCCACCACTTGTAGTTGCAGTTTTTCTGTCACTGTTTTTTTGCTTTTTTGTTTTTTTGAACATTTGCCGTTTTTTTTTCACCGTTAAAAATCTTGTTCTGCAGAATTTTTTTTGATTGAATTTAATTGGAGTGCTTTACTATTATAATATTATTTTAAAAGATACATAATTTTTTTGATTGAATTTAATTGGATTGTTTTACAATTATAATATTTTTTTTTAAATAATTATGTTACAATTATAATATTATTTTAATAGATAATTATGTTATGGGAAGGTCGTGTGTTGGGTATGGTGGAAGTGCTTGGTGGAAAACCACCACTCACTCATATTCGTGCACTGCACATAGGATTATGAACTCTACCTTTTCTTTCATGTGCTAGACATAGGATTATGAAGTCAACTTAAATAAAATATTTTTGATTAAAAATAATTTTTTATTGAATTAAATCAGATAACTTTGTTTACAAACTAATTTTTTTATTAATATATGCAGCATAAGGGTGATGCCTCATGTTGGAGTTACATGATATGTAGCAGTTCTTCTTGAGTGTATAATTCTTTATGGACCACCCATTGCTCGAGCGAAGTTTAAGAAATTTTAATATTTTAAATACCAATCACTTTCAACTTAAACTTGAACTCTTTCTATTTTTTTCAAGGGGTTTTAACTCATTTTAAAAGGGTAATTAAAAAAATATCCTTAAAAAATGTAAATTTTTGAAATCATTTGTTATTTATGAAGGACAACAAATATTATAAAATGTCAAAATAATAGCTAGATTTTCAATAATCCATTAATATCTTTACTTCCAATGCTTTATTGGTGAATGGACATTGGTTCATCACATAATACTTGTTTTTGGCATCTAAAAACTAATATCATCTATATTTTAATTGACTCTTATGTATTCCCTAATATGGTGTACCATTTCACAATATACCCTTCCATAGCATTAAATCCATCACATAGCTCACACACTGCCGTATTGGTGTATGCACTATTTTGTGTGCCACTTAATGAAAGATTCCCAAAAAATCTTAGACACCTTGTCTTTGTAAATCCCTACTTGAATTCATGTGTTACGAACATTGTTGATTCTTGTCAATATGGGAATTGTCATTGAATTTAGTTTACAAACTTCATGTTTTTGAATCACATACTCGCCATAATGCCATTTGATTTGCTATCTTTCCTTTTGACACTTGCTATAATGTCATTACCTTTGTTATCTTTGCCTACATTCTTGGCTTTGTAAGTTGCAATGACATTGGAAGCTTATTAGTAAGATTAATTACAAATGAGTTGTTGAAGATCAATTTTGAAGAAAAAAAATAGACACTGAGAAAACCTAGGGGAATCAGGTCATCTCTCTATTTTATCTCACTAATAGTATCTGTTGGATACCTAATCCTTGTGATGATGATATTTTGTAAATATTATTGTAAATCGTATTTTGGATAAATATGAAGAGTCGTAGGTGAAAAGGAAGAGTCATTCGGACCTCTTGGAAGATGAAACCAAAGATCACTTTGTATTGTATTTATGAATGTCTCACATTAATGCAAAGAATCCTTGGAGTTACTCATTCCCTTTGTCCATAGCTAGACCGACAATGATAACAAAACAAGTTTTCACTCCATGATTCTCTCCTCCCATGTGCAAAAACATCCCTCTGCAAGTCTGTCTCGCGCACACACTTTGATCTCATATCTGAGATCTGTATCTTTGGCCGTCAATGGTAACACCGTTTTTCATATTTTTCTACTCTAAGCCCGAGTACAAAGGAATTAGAAAGAAGGAACACCTTGAGATAACTCTTGCAGATTCTCTTCCAATGCTCAACAATATTTCATAGGTCATTGAATTGCCTCCTCCTCCTTTTGGTCAAGGATTTCGTTCCACAACTAGGCATTGATGTTTTGAAGGGACCATGAGAAGAAGAATCATGCTTCTTTGTGGGATAATTTTTGGCCCATATTCAAGACTTAAAAGCGATCACCAAAAAGTTTCAAACCCCGACGAGCTCCTCCAAGTCAATCTCTAAGGCCTCAAGCCGATAAGACAAACTATGTAAACAATATTGAATCTCTTCGTCCCTGCTGCTGCTCTTCATAGCCCTTCAAGAGGGGGCTTTGTGAGCTTGTTGGCAGGCTATGCAGGAATAGGCAAAGTGAGAATACACTACAAGGAAAATACCCTCTAGCTAAGTTTTTTGCGGACGCCCCTATAAAAATATCCCAAAAAATCGCTTATAGCGGATGATACTAACAAAGGTGAGTGGTCAGAGGTTTTAGCATATGTTTTTACACCGGTGATTTTATAAGTACATAACACACCCGTCTATTTTCGACAACAGGCGCTTCGTTTCCCTCAAAACTAGCACACCGTAACAAGGTTAATTTCTAATAAAGAACAATATTATCCAGTACGCTACGAAAATAAGGACGCACCGAGAAATAAGGACACACCCTAATAACATTATTTTAAAAATACACAGTGCACAATGTAACAATGGAAGCACTGATGCACTATTAGTAGAGCGCACCCTCATCTGGTTAAATAAAAAACATTTACACAACAATGTAGGATTGTGTCAAAAAAAATATACCGGAAGACACATCGTCGAATGTGGAAACAAATGAGGAAAAGCATTATGATCATCCCAAAAAATAAAACTATAACTAGCGAGTAAACTATCTATAAATACCGAATAAACTATCAGTTAGCACAAAAGATACAGATACAAAGTTAGCACAGAAGCATTATGATCATTATAATCATAGATACAAAGTTAGCACAAAAGAAAACTATAACTAGCAAATAAATATCGAATAAATTATCAGTTAACACATAAGATATTGGAGGCTTGCTAGACACTGGAGGACTCCATGGAGATATTGGAGATCATAGATACAGAGTTCTAAATCGGCGGATTGGCTAAATATTTGTATACCATATATAAAGATTTGTGGAAATCATATGAAAATTTTAACAATGTTGGGAAGGCCCATTCGTTGGGTACAGAGAAATCCATTCAGAAGGAAAGGAATTTAAAGAACTACTATTGGTGATGGAAAAAAGAATTGTTGGACTCAACTCCTGCGAAGTTCATACACATTTCCGAATGTGGAAACAAATGAGGAAACGCATTATGATCGCCCCCAAAAATAAAACTATAACTAGCAAATAAACTATCTCTAAATAGCGAATAAACTATCAGTTAACACATAAATTGGCATAGAAGATGAAGACTTGCTAAATACTAGGGGAGTCTATGGAAATATTGGAGATCATAGATACAAAGTCCAAAATTGTCGGATCGGCTAAAGATTCACATACTATGCATAATATACATAAATATTTGTGGAAGTAATATGATCTTAAATTCATCCGCAAGATTTGTTGGAAATAATATGATCTCTAAGCGAGGAAGAAACCTAAGGGAGAACCCTAATTTTACCATAACCATTAATCGGTTAAGGTATACTAAACCATTAATATATAAGTCATGGAGAAACCCACTCTTACAGATCTATACACATTTTATTTTACAATTACTTTATATATGGTTTTAGCCCTTAATCAGAACAAAAAAATTTAATGAAGGGTTTGAATGCAACAACATGAATCATGGAGGGTTAGTCCAATAAATAGATGAGATGTTAAATTTAATATAAAGCGGGTTAAACCCATTAATAGGGGGGTTACAATGACTAATGAAAAAATATATGTAATAAACATGGCAATTTGGCAAATACAAGCATCAGGGTCAAACTGGTTAATCCATAGACAGATCCATCGTCACACAGGTGGGTTAAAGAAAGTGATAATAATATAAATTAATAATCACAGCATGCACATCATAGTTAAAGGGAGAGAGACAACCATCAATACACACCTGGAGCACGAGTTTGGAGTAGCGATTCATTTTTCCCAATGAGCAACAACTTCCTTCCGTATTAGAATGTTGAATGAAAACAATGTAATGAAAATAATTTAGAATGCTGAAAGAAAACAAGGTAATGAGTCAAATTTCTCTCACAACACAACATAGATTGGAGGAAATACTTGCATTAAAAGAAGCCATACAATTTATACTATTACTAAGAAAGATCATGGGGGAAATTGAGAGAGATCATCCGTCTCCTTGAGCCAAAAATCTCGACCGCCTTTCCCTTGAAGATGTTTTATCCAACATATGATCCAGATGCCTTCAATCTTGTCCAGCCTCCTCCTCTATCACACATAAAAATGACTGGCGAGTGACTCAGACATCTTGAATTAGACTCAAACTGAATGAGACTCAGACCACACAAACAGGAAACCACACATGCATACCAGTCCAAACCATAGATAGAGGAGGAGGAGGAGGAGTAAAATGTTGAAATAGGGTTAGGCTTGATATATATAGATTTTCTTCCACCTCCCTTGAACAAATAGATAATTGTTTTCCTCTACCTTCCTCTCTTTAACCATCGATCCCTTACAGAGAGACAAATTCCCTCTCTCTCTTCAATCACTTGCTCAAGCTCTTTCAATTTCAATGTAGGATGATTTGTGCTTTTTTGAAAAAGTGATGTTTTTCAGTTTCGATTTGGTACAGTTTAGAATTTACCACTGATTGTTTTTGAAATAGTGATTTTTTCAATTTCTATTTGGTACCGTTTATAATTTAGCACTAATTCTTGTTTTTTTTTTTTTTTAATTATGTTGTTCATGGCGTGCTAGGAGAGAGGTCTCATTCAAATACTTGATTTTTTCAATTTATTTTTCGTACTGTTTAGAATTTAGGATCACTAGGAACCTTATGACAATTTTTGAAATAATGTTTTTATTTTTATTTTTTCAGTTTCTATTTGGTACCGTTTAGAATTTAACACTAATTTTTATTTTTTTGCGTTGTTCTTAGAATGTGTTGTTCATTGCTTGCTAGGAGAGAGGCTGCATAATTTCTTCTTTATCTCATTCAAATACTTGATTTTTTCAATTTATTTTTGGTACTGTTTAGAATTCAGCACTAATTTATTTTTTTATTTTTTTGGTTGTTCTCATGATGCATTATCCATGCGTGTTGGTAGAGAGGTTGGGTAAGTTACCAATTATTGAGGGCTTGAAAAACAATAAAAACAACTTACTTCCATTCTTCAACGAAGCAGGGTTCGAATAACAACAACATTGACAACTTATTTCCTTCCTTGATGTATTTTTTAGTGTGTGTATGGCTGAAAAATTTAGAATGTTGAAAGAAAACAAGGTAATGAATCAAATTTCTCTCACAACATAACAAATATTAGAAGAAATACTCACATTAAAAGAAACCATAGAATTTATACTATTACCGAGAAAGATCATGGAGAAAACTAAGAGAGATCACTGGTCTCCTTGAGCCAAAAATATCGACCACCTTTCCCTTTCCCTTGAATATGATTTACCCAATAGATGATTCAAGTGCCTTCAATCTTGTCCAACCTCCTCCTCTATCGCACATAAACACGACTGAATCAGACATCTCGACTCAGACTCAAGATGACTGAGACTTATACCACACAGACAAACAAACACACATGCATTTCAGTAGAAACCATAGATAGAGGAGGAGGAGGAAAATGTTGAAACATGGTTAGGCTTGATATATATAGCTTTTCTTCCACCTCCCTTCAACAGATAGATATTTTTTCATCTCTACCTTTCTCTCTCGAACCATCGATCCCTTACAGAGAGACAAATTCCCTTCTCTCTTCAATCACCTGATCAAGCCGTTTCAGTGTCAATATAGTATGATTTGTGCCTTTTTGAAATAATGATGTTTTTCAGTTTCGATTTCCTACCGTTTAGAATTTAACACTATTTTTTTTGTGAAATAGTGATTTTTTCAGTTTCTATTTGGTACCGTTTAGAATTTAGTACTAATTCTTTTTAATTTTTTTTGGGGGGAATTCTTAGGATGCATTGTTCATGGCATTCTAGCAAAGAGATTGCATAAGTTCTTTTATCTCATTCAAATACGTGGACTTTTCTATTTATTTTTGCACTGCTTATAATTTAACACTAATTTATTTTTTTAGTTGTTCTCATGATGCATCATTGTCCATGACTATTGGTATAGAGGTTGGATAAGTTCTTTTATTTCATTAACCATTTTTAATGGTATTCTCCTTTATTAGGATCACTCAAATAGGGTCCTGCAAACCCAGGCCGACCTGAGTTTCCTTTTGAAAAAAGGAACATGATAGGAAGGGGAACCTTCCCAAGGAAGGGTGTACATGCAAGACATGCATAATATATAGAGAAGAGAGGAGAACATGAGGATCTATCCAGTTGAGAATGAGCAGAAGGTCACGATCTTGATGCTGAGGGAGCATTTGCTAAACCTCGTAGAAGCTGTGACAGAGAAAGGATCTCTGAGAATTGCCATAAATTTCCTAGTGATATCATGGCTTGGCACGGGGGGTGGTTAGAGCACTAAGAATGAATTCCTCTAAGCCTATGGTTGGGTGGAAATGTGAACACCCACAGTTAGTTAGTTGGCTGCAACCTGTAATATATAAGTATTCTCATATCCCATGTAATTGAACATCAATTGTAAATTAAAGTTTGATATCCTATGAATGTTTCAAGGATGTGCATGTTTGCTTGATGATTAGACTGTGTCCCTTTATCTTTGCTTGATTGTGTATTTAAAAANTAAATTCTCGAGCCCTGCAGTGGCTCAAGTTTAAGCAAATGAACTGTGAGTTCGTCGACCTTGGGCATAGTTTCCTGTATGCATGTCGACGCTCCCAACTATTTTGAGCCTCCCGGGAAAAGGAGTCTGTTAAGATTAGGAGAAAGAGCGCAAAGCACGTGCCAATGCCTAAGTATTTAAGAACTGACAAAGCTTAGGAAGGATAGTGAGATTTAAGTCTCAAAAGGGAAGATCCTTCCATTTGGAAGATGAGTGGACAAGATCCGTTCAGAAGGATCCAAGGTCTGTCACGACCATTGGATTTGGAGAAGGAGCTCAGACGTTAACTCCTCGACTCCTTCAGTCTTCCCGAGTTCGACAAATTTTGGTATTCGTCGTGAGGGAGGTGGATCCTATGAAGTCTCTAAGTCTGAAGTTAATCTGGGCCGTAGATCTAAGGATACCTGGGAACTATCCCAACCATAAGATCTACGATGTAGTCAGGCCGATGTTGACTGCTTCAGGAGGACAGGGGTGTTGTAACGTCAAAACCCTTGAAGGCCAGAGTCACAAAGTAATGGGGACCATGGATCTATGGATCCTTCGGGACCCCTCTCAAACATTTGATGGAGGGAATGTGTGTGTGACGTCAAAAGAACGTGGGGATCCACGTGTCAAGTAATGACATTTCCATGTGTGGAGGCCACATGGCAGGAGATTTCAAGGTCCAGAGGTTTGACGCTCCGGAGGAATTTGGACGAGAGTCTTCAAGATGTGAAGACTCCCAAAGTTGCAAATGGCAGAGTAAATCTCATCCGTCGATATACAGGGGACGTGTGGCACCAGATCCTTTAGTCCAGAGACTTGGCACTCCAGGGGATTTGAGGTGTGGTGTGTCGATAAGCTCCAAATCCTAAAGTGATGAGAGTCGTCAATCCAAGAATGCTTCGAGACTTTTCCTGATCGTCAGATCTAGGCTGTGGTCATCCCGACGCTGACCAACTCTAGGAGAAAAGAGGAGTTTTCATAGAAAAACTCCCGAACGCCGAAGTTATGAAGTAACAGAGGTCGTCGATCTAGGGATTGCATGGACACACCTTGACCGTGATATTGAAGGACTTGGAAGGTTTTCAGTCAAGAGTGACGTGGCATAGTGATGTCATCTAGGGTGACGTGGACCATGATTAACGTGCCACGTGTCACCTAGATTCGAGCATTTCATAGACCCTATAGGCCCATTAACATGTGACACATGTCATCTCTACATTACTGCGTATTACACCTTGCACTCACCGCTTAGTCCATTTGGCGGGAGGAGCATGAGGGACCCACCTGCATTTTCCCTCGTATCTAGTACAATCACCACATGAGAGAGTGGACCCTTTGGGAGTCTTGGACTTCGGGACTCCAGAGGTTTGGAGTGTAGTGTTGAGGTAAGTTAAAAGGCACGAAGGTCGGAGTCTGAGACTTCGAAAGTCTGAGAATTCAGAACTCTGGGAGACTTGGGATGCTATAACCTATGCTCCCAAAAAGGGCCGAAGGCCAGAGATACTTGGTAGCACCTCAAGAGTTCAGGAATTCGGGGCTCTGGAGGACATACGTGCAAAAAATAAAAGGGACGTTCAACGCCGAAGCATCGAATGTCGAATTCTCCTCTAGCCTGTGTGTTAGATAAGGATTAAGTCTCATCATTGGATTGAATGGTGGACGAACCTCCTCATGGATGTAGGAACTTGGGGATGGTATGAATGAGGTGGAGCCATGTGGCCCATGTATGATAAATGCCCAAAGAAATTTGGGAGGCTGTAAATTGCAACCCAGAGCTTGGATTTGAGCATGATAGCAGTTGTTAGAATGCTACTGGTGAGTAGAAGAGGATGAATACCTTGTACATAGGATTCAAGATGTTTAAGGAAAATGAAATTATGATGGCCCATCCCTAGAAAGGGTACTTAGGGGTTGGGTGTGTTACAAATTGGTATCAGATCACGACAATAACACTTGGCCTGCTTGGACTCATGCACGTCGTATGAAAATATTTTGGAGGACTTTAAGGGGTAACACCCTATCTTACTGCATTTCTAAGAGGTTTAGTCAAACCTCTACCAAAGAGAGGAATGAAACCTGCTATTGTTTATATATGTTTTGGTGTTTCCAAATAAAGAAGCTAGCTTGACTAGGCAATTGTACGTGCTGATGTACAATCATAAGATTTGGTTACCAAGGCTAAGATAAGAATGTGGAGAATATTTCTGCCAAACATAAATTTTCTGCATAAATTCCTTGAGTAGAAGGATGTAGATTAAAATACAATTGGGATTTTACCCAAAGAGATTGAATCATGCTAGTCTATGGCAAAGGAAGCCTATAATTTCTTTGGGAAATGACAGTCGATCCTACAGGAGTGGGATTATGCTGATGGGCACTAATAGCAAGACTTGGATGCAAATGGATGGAAAGGATCTGTAGCAGTAATAATTACTGATTTAATGAAGGATTAAACCTTGTATATGTGTATA
The DNA here is from genome assembly GCA_032191745.1 of Picea mariana. Classification (NCBI taxonomy): domain Eukaryota; kingdom Viridiplantae; phylum Streptophyta; class Pinopsida; order Pinales; family Pinaceae; genus Picea; species Picea mariana. The sequence continues at coordinate 97,617 of JASDQU010103132.1, forward strand.
ATCCCTCACGATAAGAGGAATGAGTCTGGTGACCATTCTCTAAAAAAGGAGAGCATGCACAACTCTCGGGTTTCGAAGGGAACTGAGAAACAATTTTTTTTTCCATGTACATGAATTGCTGGGAAGGGTTTTTCTAATCAAGTTGATAAACAAAGCTGTAGAATTATAGAGTGATTGAGTGAGAAATCACAACAGCCTCCCTTGCTTGGTGGATAGGAAACTAATCTGCCATAATTCTTGTGGGAGGAGGAGAGTGGCCTCTATCCTTGGCTATTGCTGAACAAAAGGAAGAATTCTAGGTGTAATGATTAAGACTGATTTTGACCTAAACATACTCTGGATTTCTGAACTAGAATACTTAGTAAGTAACATAACTCGAAATTGCATTTGGGATTCAAGGGAATAGTTCAAATGTTATTAGACATTAAATTTTTTATTATGATTAAGGTAAAATGGTTGATTAAATGTTTATCCTGAATGTGGTAAAGGAAGTGTTGGGGCACTTCTAGAAGCCCAATGGGTCAGATTGACATCTAGTGGTGGATGATAGCCATATAGATATAGTTGGACCCTAGTGAAGGGAATCTAGAAAAGGATTTCCTTGATTAGAAGGTCTGTTGATCAAGACCAGTTGGAAGCTAGATTGGTTGTTTTATCACCTTGGGAATGGTTATAATTTCACAAACTGTATTTATGATTTGGTAAATGTTTTTACGAAATTTGAGGCAAGAATGCTTTCTTGCTAACTTTTATCGTATAGAAAGGGAAACATACTTATGACTATGTCTGTTAAACTGCCAGGTGGATATCTTGTGAATGAATGCAAGCTCTCAACTGAAAGGGAAGATCAGTGTTGAGTGTCCCTATGAGGCTTGTCATAGGGATGGCAACAATATCCTTGGAGGAGGGTCTGGAAGTTTGATATGTCCATGTGCATGTGTGACATGGAAAGGGTGCAAGCAATGACCTTGCATGTTGAATGCTTGGCTAGGTTTGTATGTGTTTGAATTCATGGGTTAATGCATTGTGAGGCTTCTTGACATGAAGACTGATATTAATACCAACTAGGTATGAATGATATTAAATGTGCAAGTGATGCACATGTATGATGTAAAAGTACATGTAAACTAAAGGCATAATATGGCTGCCTTGATGAGTGATATGTGAGGCAAGAATTGCACTTGCCAAGATTAAATGAATACCATGGATGCATGGATGACTCTATTCAAACAAGTCATGAAAGTTCCGTTTGAAATGATAACTTGAGGGGAATGTATCCCATTCCCTCAGGAAATAATCATATAAATAGATGAAAGAGTAAATGAGAAAAGATGCTCTGTTGTCATGATAAGAGGAAAATGATTATGCCTTTGAGGATCACATGAGAAGGATTGTGAACAATCTTGGGTTGACTGATTTTAAAGTAGAGATGTATGTGGGATGCGAAATATACCTATGGAAACTACACGCAGGATTATGATTATGCATATGGTTAAGTATGTCATGGATGTAAGTTAACAAAACAAGGAAAATGTGTAGATACATAATCTGGATGCATAACAAAGATGCATGTTTATATTCCTTATGGAATATTTGGTAAACAACTGAAGCTAACTCAAGGTTGAGGCCATCACAGATAATGATGGGTATGCAATAAGAAATTTGCATGCTGAAGGAGTTCCTTGTGGAGGAACTCTATGAAGACTCTGTCAGGAGAACATAGTCACACCCTTAATGATTGTTGAGAATTAGTGAATAGAAGATTAATAAATGAGTATGTTTGATTGAATCGACTTGTTGAAGCCAGGTTAAGAAAAGGCAGTGAGGCCTTAGAAATAACTTAGTTGGACTGAAAGTCCAGGGCTGTGTAGAGGGATTTGGACCAAGGGAGAATTCCTTGACTCCTTCCTGGTTGATTGTTGTATTTATCTGGTACGAGAGGTTGATTTACTAATGCAGGTAAATGTTTTGCATCATAAGGATTATAGTTACATGACTGTAGAAAGAATTGAAAATTGGTTGTGTTTAATTCGTGGAAACATTAAGGACAATGTGAAGAAGCACATTAGGATATGCTAGGACATATCTGAAAATGTTTTGTTGAAGTGATACATACATTTTTACCTTGCCTGACAATTAATATCATTATGATGTATGACATGTGTAGAAAGGAATTAGAATTATTGAGAAAGACAACTGCCAATGAGGGACAACCTCAAGCAAAGGATGACTATGAGAAGGTGGTTGTTAAAAGATCGTTGAAGGGAATTTAAAAGTCCCCACAAAGTACCATTGATGAGATAATATCAGGGAGGGTTTTAGCAGCGAGAGCAAGTATAAAAATGTCCATACCTATGTGGCATAAGGCATGCATGAATTTGGTAAGAATCCATTCTGAAAATATTTCATTATCTTAAAGATATGCAATTAATTTTGAGTGGTTGTTGTATGCTATTGCTACCCCAGGCAAGGTAAGATTTAGGAAAGAAGAATATGAACAATAGAGAGAGGAGGTCTAGTCTAGTCAAGGATGAGTTATAACCCTTGCAAGAAAATGCATGAATAAAGAGTACCATAGGTACAATGACCAATCTAGGGAGATTGGGAATAAAGGTGCTCATAGTTAGCACATTGCATGGAATTGATTTGAGGAAATGCATGTTTGCATGAAGGGAAGACAATGAATTTTCCATCGAGGAAGAAGGATGTTCCAATACTTTACTTACATTGTATAGGTGTTAAAGAAAATAAAATTTGGGTGGCCACGAGTGTTGGCACCCTGGTTACTAATGAAGGAAGAATGCTTGGGTGCATTCAAGAGAAACTTATAGTTTCACATGTGCTGATTTGGGATCATGATCATCCTGTAGTAGGAAGTACAATCCTATTGAAATAATAAACGAGAATGAATAAGCCACATGGTGAAAAGGTTGGTTGAACTCCAAAACTCCATGGAAAGATGCTTGTCATAAGTATGGTAAACTTGAAATCAATACAAGGGTGCATGTTAAGTGAATGTGGCCATGGATATTGGCCCCTTGGATTTAATTCACTTAATGTTGAACTACATTTTGAAAGGTTTGGTATGATGAAAAGATGCATAGGTAAGGAATGAGGTTCCTTTCATGTTTTTGTAGATGCAATTTGAATGTTAGCATGCACAATTTAAGAATTGCTTGTGATGTCATTGTAAAGGTGAAATGAAAATATATGTGCATGGGAAACTAACAATTTGTTTGGTTGATTGAGTTTGAAAGTGCAGGAAGAAAAGAGCCTTGGATATGGCAATGTTGTAAGTCCATAAGGAAGACCAAATTTCCTGCTGAGCCAAACTACGAGAAATGGTATTTTCCTTTTTGAGCAAATTAATTTGATTGTTAGTAGGGACGGTTCCGAAATTGTTTTTGAACCACTGCAAGCGTGCAATGAAAATATAAAGTGCATGAAAACTGACAATTTGTTTGGTTGAGGAATGTTGAAGTTGCAGGAAGAAAAGGGTCTTGGATATGGTAGTGTTATAAGCCCATAAGGAAGACCAATTTCCTACTGAGACAGACTGCTATGGGAAGAAAAATCCCATACTTGTGAATTTGGTTCCTGTGTGGAACAAATCTGAAAAGAAAAATGTGGAATTTGGAAATCTGTGGGTGACAGATTTGTAGGAAAATTATGAAATTTAAATTTATGATGATATATCATAATTTTTGTATACCTGTGATACAGGTGAGAAAAAAAATCTGCCTAGGGAGGATAGATGAAGACTGCCAAACTGGAAAGAATGAAAGAGGCTATTGTTGAGATATGAGAACCATGTGGTAAGCCATGATCACCCTAAAATATGTTGTGTTATGGTAACACAAGACAGAGAGACGCCTCGATAGATAAAGTATGAGGGACGCCTTGATTGTAAGACTCAATGAAGTCTCTGGAACTCTTCCTCTGTGAGAAAGCCTTGGCAAGGCAAGATGGATCACCAGAGGGACTGTATAATAGATAAGGGGATGCCTGAGCCTGGGCCTGGAGGGTGAGTGACCACAAGGAAGAGGAGACTTTGATCATCCTTGTAAACTATTGATTGGGATTATGCACACAAGGGGTATGTCCAGGAAAAAAAGTAAGCCAAGAGAACAAGACATCTATGTGGATGAAAATCCATGAACTGGACAGATAATTATTGTGCTATATTATGAAATTTTCCTCTTGAATTTTGCACAACAACAATTGCTTTTGCATGAAATTGTGATTAATATGCTTGCTGTCCCAGAATTTTGAAGGAAGATGACGAAGGAAAAGAGTATGGAAAGGACTTGACCAAGAAAGAGGATCCATATTTTTGAAGCAACTGAATGAGAAAAGGCATGACAGGTGTTACTTAGAAAGAAAACTGAGGGTGGTGTTCCTTTAAGGGGGAGGGGATTGTAACACCCGTGTTTGCCTGCAACTTGTAATTAATATTTTATCATGATCACCATGCTATGACATGGGAACAATGTAAATGTATTATTTTTTATATTGCCAATGATTGAATGTGGGGGTGAATCCTTGAAGTACTGGACATGATATCACTAGAGGAAAGAAATGGGAAAACTATGGAGAGGGTTCATTATGACAAATGACCCCAAATTTCTTTTTGATGAGGATAATAAACCTCCTTCGATTCCCAAGGATAGGAATCAATTAATGAACAAAGGACCAGTGGTTGAACCATCAACCACCCCATGAATGGAAGCATGGTCTAGCTGAATAATGTCATCCCAAAAGTAACACAGGGTCCTGCAAACCCAGGTCGACCCAAGTTTCCTTTTGACAGAAGGAACATGATAGGAAGGGGAACCTTCCCACAGAAGGGTGTACGTGCAAGGCATGCATAATATACAGAGAAGAGAGGAGAACGGGAGGATCTCTCCAGCTGAGAATGAGCAAAAGACTGCGAGCTTGATGCTAAGGGAGCATCTGATAAACCTCACAGAAGTTGTGACAGAGAAAGGATCTTTGAGAACTGGCATAAATTCCCTAGTGATATCATGGCTTGGCACGGGGGTGGCTAGAGCGCTAAGAATGAATTCCTCTCAGCCTATGGTTCAGTGTAAAGGTGAACACCCATAGTTAGTTAGTTTGCTGCAACCTATAATAGATACGTATTCTCATATCTCGTGTAATTGAACAACAACTGTAAATTAAAGTTTGATATCCTATGAATGTTTCAGGGATGTGGATGTTTTCTTGATGATTAGACTGCGTCCCTTTATATTTGCTTGATTGTGTATTTAAGCAAGTAAGGAATTATATGGTTTGTACATGTAAATGCTCGAGCCCCGCAGTGGCTCAATTTTAAGCAAATGAACTGTGAGTTCGTCGACCTTGGGCACAATTTCTTGTATGCATGTCGATACTCCCAGTTTATTTGAGTCTCCTAGAAAAAGGAGTATGTTAATCTCAGGAGAAAGAGCGCAAAGCATGTGCCAATGCCTAAGTCTTTCAGAACTGATGAAGCTGAGGAAGGATTACGAGATTTAAGTCTCGAAAGGGAAGATCCTTCTGTTTGGAAGATGAGCGGACGATATTCGTTTGGGAGGATCCAATGTCTGTCACGACCATTGGATTTGGAGAAGGAGATCAAGCGTTAACTCCTCGACTCCTTCAATCTTCGCGAGTTCGGTGAATTTTGGTATTTGTTGTGAGGGAGGCGGATCCTCTGAAGTCCCTGAGCCTGAAGTTAATATCGGATGTAGATATGAGGATGCCTTGGAAATATCCCAACCATCGTATATATGATGTAGTCAACCTAGTGTTGACTGCTTTAGGAAGACATGGGTGTTGTAATGTCAAAACCCCCGAAAGTCGGAGTCACGAAGTAATGGGGACCGTGGATCTATGGATCCTTCAGGACCCCTCTTGACTGTTTGATTGAGGGAATGTGTGTGTCATATCGAAAGCATGTGGGGATCCACGTGTTGAGTAACGACGTTTCCATGTGTGGAGGCCACGTGGTAGGAGATTTCAGGGTCCGTAGGTTTGACACTCCGAAGGAATTTGGACGAGATTCTACAATATGTGAAGACTCCTAAAGTCGCAAACGATGGAGTAAATCTCCGCCATCAATATATAGGGGATGCGTGGCGCCAGATCCTTTTGTCCGAAGACTTGGCACTATGAGGGATTTGAGGTGTGGTGTGTCTATAAGCTTCGAATCCTGAAGTGATGAGAGTCGTCAATCCGAGGACACTTTGAGAATTTTCTTGATTGTCAGATCTAGGCTGTGGTCAGCTTGACGCTGAACAACTCTGGGAGAAAAGAGGAGTTTTCATAAAAAAACTATCGAACATCAAAATTATGAAGTAACAGATGCCGTTGTTCCAGGGATTACGTGGACACACCTTTACTGTGATATTGAAGGACTTGGAAGGTTACCAGTCCGTAGTGACGTGGAATAATGATGTCATCCAATGTGTCGTGGACCCTCGATTAATGTGCCACTTGTCACCTGGATTTGAGAATTTCACATACCCTATAGGCCCATCAACATGTGACACGTGTCATCTCTATATTGCCACGTATTACACTTGGGACTCACTGCTTAGTCCATTTGTTGGGAGGAGAATGAGGGAGCCACCTGTATTTTCCCTCATATCTAATACAATCACCACGTGTGAGAGTTGACCTTTCGGGAGTCCGATACTTCGAGACTCTGGAGGTTTGGAGTGTAGTGTGGAGGTAAGTTAAAAGGCCTGAAGGCCGGAGCCATGTGGAGAGATTTCAGGACTTTGGAAGTCCGGGAATTGGGAACTCTAGGAGACATGGGATGCTAGAATCTATGCTCCCAAAAAGGGCCAAAGGCTAGGGCTATGTGGAAATACCTCGGGAGTTTGGGAATTTGAGAATTCAGAGGACATATGTGTAGAAAAGAAAAAATACGTTCAACGTCGAAGCACCGAACACCAAATACTCCTCTAGCCTGTGTGTTAGATAAGGATTAAGTCTCGCCGTTGGATTGAACGGTGAACGAACCTTCCCGTGGATGTAGGAACTTGGGGATGGTATGAATGAGGTGGAGCCACATGGCCCATGTCTGATAAATTCCCAAAGAACTTCAAGAGGACATAAACTACAACCTAGAGCTTAGATTTGAGCCTGTCAGCAGTTGTTAGAATGCTATTGGTGAGTAGAAGAGGATGAATACCTCATACAGAGGATTCAAGATGTTTAAGAAAAACGAAATTATGATGCCCCATCCCTAGAAAGGGTACTCAGGGGTCGAGTGTGTTACAAATTGTGTCAATAAAAATATACTGGAAGACACATCGTTGAATGTGGAAATAAATGAGGAAAATAATTATGATCATCCCAAAAAAGCAAACTAGAACTAGCAAATAAACTATCTATAAATACCGAATAAACCACCAGTTAGCACAAAAGATACATATACAAAGTTAGAAAAGAAGCATTATGATCATTATGATCATAGATACAGAGTTATCACAAAAGAAAACTATAACTAGCAAATAAATATCGAATAAATTATCAGTTAGCACATAAGATATTGGAGGCTTGCTAGACACTGGAGGACTCCATGGAGTTATTGGAGATCATATATACCGAGCTCTAAATTGGCCGCAGATTTCTAAATTGGCGGATTGGCTAAAGATTTGTATACCATATATAAATATTTGTGGAAATCATATGAAAATTTTAACAATGTTGGGAAGGCCCGTGTGTTGGGTACAGAGAAATCCATTCAGAAGGCAAGGAATTTAAAGCACTACTGTTGGTGATGGAAAAAATAATTGGTGGAATCAACTCTCGTGAAGTTCATACACATTGCCGAATGTGGAAACAAATGAAGAAAAGCATTGTGATCGCCCCAAAAAAGAAAACTATAACTAGCGAATAAACTATCTATAAATAGCGAATAAACTATAAGTTAGCACATAAATTGGCACAGAAGATGAAGACTTTCTCAACAATAGGGGAGTCTATGGAGATATTGGAGATCATAGATACAAGTTCAAAATTGTCGGATCGGCTAAAGATTCACATACTATGCATAATATACATAAATATTTGTGGAAATAATACGATCTTAAATTCATCCGCAAGATTTGTTGGAAATAATATGATCTCTAAGTGAGGAAGAAACCTATGGGAGAACCCTAATGTTACCATAAACATTAATAGATTTAGGTATACTAAACCATTAATATATAAGTCACGAAGAAACTCACTCTTACAGATCTATACACATTTTATTTTACAATTACTTTATATATGGTTTTAGCTCTTAATCAGAACAATTTTTTTTGATGAAGGGTTTGACTGAAACAACATCAATGATGGAGGGTTAATCCAATAAATAGGTGAGATGATAAATTTAATACAAGGTAGATTAAACCCATTAACAATTGAGTTACAGTGACTGACGAAAAAATATATGTAATAAACATGACAATTTGGCAAATACAAGCATGAGGGTCAAACTGGTTAAGCCAGAGATAGATCCATCCACACACAGATGGGTTAAAGAAAGTGATGATAATATAAATTAATAATCACAATAGGCACATCATAGTTAAAGGGAGAGAGACAACCATCAAGACACACCTGGAGCACGAGTTTGGAGTAGATATTTATTTTTCTGAATGAGAAACAACTTCCTTCCGTATTAAATTGCTGAACGAAAACAATGTAATGAAAATAATTTAGAATGCTGAAATAAAACAAGGTAATGAATCAGACTTCTCTCACAACAGATCAAAGATTGGAGGAAATATTGCGTTAAAAGAAGCCATACAATTTATACTATTACTGAGAAAGATCATGGAGAAAAATGAGAGAGATCACTGGTCTCCTTGAGCCAAAAATCTCGGTTGCCTTTCCCTTGAAGATGTTTTATCCAACATATGATATAGGTGCCTTCAATCGTGTCCAGCCTCCTCCTCTATCAAAAATAAACATGATCAACGAGTGACTCAAACATCCTGAATCAGACTTAAACCAACCGAGACTCAGACCACACAAACAGACAGCCACACACGCATACCAATCCAAACCATAGATAGAGGAGGAGGAGGAGGAAAATGTTGAAATAGGGTTAGTCTTGATATTTATGGTTTTTCTTCCACCCCCCTTCAACGAATAAATACATTTTTTTCCTCTACCTTCCTCTCTTGAACCATCGATTCCTTACAGAGAGACAATTTTAACTCTCTCTTCAATCACCTGTTCAAGATGTTTCAATTTACATATAGGATTATTTGTGCTTTTTTGAAATAATGATGTTTTACAGTTTCGATTTGGTACAGTTTAGAATTTACCACTATTTTTTTTTTGAAATAATGATTTTTTCAATTTCTATTTGGTATCGTTTAGAATTTAGCACTATTTTTTTTTTTTAGTTGTTCATGGCGTGATAGGAGAGAGGTCTCATTCAAATACTTGATTTTTTCAATTTATTTTTAGTACTGTTTAGAATTTAGGATCACTAGGAACCTTATGATAATTTTTGAAATAATGATTTTTTTCAGTTTCTATTTGGTACCGTTTAGAATTTAACACTAATTTTTATTTTTTGGCATTGTTCTTAGAATGTGTTGTTCATGGCTTGCTAGGAGAGAGGCTGCATAAGTTCTTTTTTATCTCATTCAAATACTTGATTTTTTCAATTTATTTTTGGTACTGTTTAGAATTTAGCACTAATTTATTTTTTTATTTTTTTGGTTGTTCTCATGATGCATTATCCATGCGCGTTGGTTAGAGGTTGGGTAAGTTACCAATGATTGAGGGATTGAAAAACAACAGAAATAACTTCCTTCCGTTCTTCAACGAAGCAGGGTTCGAATAACAACAACATTGACAACTTATTTCCTTGCTTGATGTATTTTTTAGTGTGTGTATGGATGAAAAATTTAGAATGATGAAAGAAAAAAAGGTAATGAATCATATTTCTCTCACAACATAGCAAAGATTGGAGGAAATATTGGCATTAAAAGAAACCATACAATTTACACTATTACTGAGAAATATCATGGAGAAAACTGAGAAAGATCACCGGTCTCCTTGAGCCAAAAATATCGATCGCCTTTCCCTTTCCCTTGAAGATGCTTTATCCAACAGATGATCCAAGTGCCTTCAATCTTGTCCAACCTCCTCCTCCATCACACATAAACACTACTGAATCAGACATCCCGACTCAGACTCAAGCTGATTGAGACTCATACCACACAGAAAAACAACCACACATGCATACCAATCCAAACCATATATAGAGGAGGAGGAGAAAAATGTTGAAACATGGTTAGGCTTGATATATATAACTTTTCTTCCACCTCCCTTCAACGGATATATAATTTTTCACCTCTACTTTGCTTATTAAGCCCTAAATAATGTCTCATTACCCCTTAATTAGGGCATATTATATTAGTAATGTTATTTTATTTATGTTGGATTTAGTCCATTAGTTGTAATTATACCTCCTAGTCTCCTATATATACCAAGGAGACATTTTCATTTTGAATCATCTTGTAATTGTACATTTATGTGGGCATAAGGAGGTTGCCCCCCCGAAGAGGCTTATTATTTGATTTTCTCTCTTTTTCAATGCGTCGAGTACTTATTCTGAGGTTTTTCTATGCTATATTGATATTTGGTTCTTAACACATGGTATCAGAGCTCAAGGTCTTGGGGTTTCACTGCTACATCTGAGACACCTTGGAATTTTCACTATAACTTTTTTTCTACAACATTTCAGAAGGAACGGATTGGAGAATATTTAGTAGATGGATCAAGGTATGTTGAGTTAAAATTTTAGCTCCTGAGGCCTTATACTTTTGGAGATACAGCCTGTGCAAGATAGGGTTCTGGAATCATCCTGAACTGAGTCATTGCGGAATTTTCGCTATAAAATTTTTTCTATAACGTTGCAGACCCTGAACTCTAGAGGCTATTCAAAAAAATGAGTAAGGTATTTGTGGTAAAAATTCAGCTTCTGGGTCATCTTAAATTTGTAGATACACCCTGTGGAAGATAGGGTATATGACTAGTCCTATTGACTAGTCTCAAGAAGGTGTTCCAAGTAAAACAATCAGAACTTATTCCTAGAGTATCAAAATTGAGTGGGACTGGTTTCATTGGATAGTGGACAGTCTGCAGTATTTTTGGTACGAGTTTCAGAATTTTATATCATTTATGTTGTGCGGGGCACGCTATACAAGTGAGATATCCTGGAAAGGAAAAAAATCAGCAAGTTGTGGGGAAGTTACCATAAATTCCACTTGGCACATCCAATTTTGATCAGACCCATGGCATTGCAGAGAAAAAATATTAGAGAACTGCAATAAAGAAAGTTTCATACCCAGAAGGGTCGAAACTTTGGAGATACAACAAAATAAATATTGTCTAGCATAACCACCTCAAAATCAAGGTTCAACAGTTATACTTGGCCAACATGCCACCCAAAAAGGGAACTTCTACACCAAATAAGCCTCCATAAAATCCTAATTGGACTCTTGATGAAGGTGAATAAATGAGTAGGGACATAAATGATTTACAAAATAAGACAATAACAAAAGATGAACTACAAGAGATGGAAGCTAAGTTGGAGGCAATAAATACTAAGATGGATGGTTTAAAAGAGGAGATCATGGAAGGATTGAAAATTTTCGTAATAGAGAGGACACCTGAAAGTGAAAATGTATCCCATGAAATTAATGATGAGGACACAAGGAAGGTGAATCAAGAATGGAGAAACTCTAACTTTGGGTTGAAGACCAACCACGTTCCTAAGATCAATATGCGAAAGTTTGATGGCAAGGACCCTATCACATGGATACTTCAGATGGAGCAATTCTTTGATCTACATAATGTTCCACATACACAAAAGGTACGAATTGATTCTTTATATTTAGAACCTGTTAGTGACATTTCTTGTCCTAGGCACAAGGGTATTCGAGTCTGCAAGTTGCACGAGAAACGCCGGAGCGCAGCATGGAAAAATCTCGTTTTATGGCTTCCAATCAAATGAGAGGGTGAAATTACGTTGTCAACGGCCTAGATTCATCCATAAGAACAGATCAAAGGTCATCGGGATATCGGGGCTACCAAGTTAACCAATATATAGCATCAGATAAAGCGCCTATATTTCAAGACTAAATCTGGGTCATCTGATCCAGCGATACATAGTGCGAGATCATCGGCTTATCGGCATTCGGGAGTTCGAAGGGTAAAAGTCCCTCGTCATCTCACATCTCGAAACCCCAAACCCCGAAGTGTCGAAAGCGCCCTGAGTCGGGCCCACAGTATCACGAAGCAATCTCAGTTGTCCATCCAAAGGGGGACACCTGGTGCACGATTAGGCTCCTCGCCTTTTCTCCCATCGCGATTTCAAGACGCAAGGAACAACTTCGTCATATCCCCGATGCGCGAGGTGCTGGGAGCGTCCAAGACCCAGACCCACAATATCACCAAGTAAGTTCAGGACCATCAGATCTGAGAGGGACGTGTGGCGCCCAATTAGGCCATCTCGACGTTTCGCTCATCGCAACTATGAATAAGCAAGGATTAGCTCCTTCCATTCGCAAACACCGAAAGCGCCTTGGGAATAAACATAGGATTATAGCCCGTGGTCACTTGGGAAAGAAAGGAGCTATGTAAAGGAGGCCAAAGGCATCGAGTCTAGTCGTCGAAAAGATCATCGTGATCTCCATGCACCATCTGATTCGACCTTGATCCTAGTTTTTGCTTGGAGTAAATGAAGGTTAGAAGGGGTGGTTGAAACCTCTCCTCAGGCATTAAGTGTAAGGTATGGATAATCTGGCAAGCGGTCTGCTCGAGAGGGTCCTGTGTACCCATTTTTTTTTAAAAGAAGCCATGCTGAGTCCTCGACCAACCGAAGGAGGTCTGCACATGCTAGCTCAGCTACTTCCCTTACAGGAGCCATGCGCAGTTAAGGTGGCATATGAAAAAGAATATCCGTCTGAATTTGGCTGAGGGGACACCAAGCCTTGGGTGACCGAGCATGCCTCTGTTAGGCAATTTTTCTCTGAGTATATAAACTCAGTCTAGGTATTTTGTAAAGCATTGATGGTAGAGTGAAGCTCCCGATTGTAATGTTTTAACAGACACTCTAGTTCTATGGTTATGCATCTGTATGTAAGATTTCTTGTTTAATGAAAGACAGTTTCCTTATTCCATCTAGTTTTCATCTCATACTGAAGGAGTTCATGATTGACTGATTCACATGAATTATTGCAGTTGTGTTATGATAAAGGATTTATTGTGGCACTATTGTATTCTCTGGTTTTCTGCGTTTGAATGTAAGAAGATCTCGCGTTTAAATGCATTCTCCTACAGTCTGCTAGAAACCTGATGTTGACAACATACCTTTGCATCTCTATGATACAAGTCTTCCCCCTACTCACCCTTACTACAACCCACTGTCTGAAGTTATCTAAGACCTCACTTGCCCATGCATGCCTGGCCTAGTTCTGGAGTTAGAACCATATCATTCGAGTTTACTTCCATTCGATCACCCCTTTCATACATAAATTGTGACAAACTGATGGGCGTCAGGCTCTGCTCCTGCTGCAATCCAGGAGTGACTTTCGTCACCAACATTTCTGGCGTCGTTTCCAGGGACGAAGTTGAATATTTTCCCTGGGCAGAACGACATTGAGCCTCTGATTCTGAAGGTGCATCAGACATCAGAGCCCTTCAAGATTGCTACTATGCACCTGGCGACTCCACTGTGGAAACTCCATTGTTCCCACATCACTGTTTCAGCTGTGGCTACTGTTAGCACACCTGAAAGATGACCCTAAGGAGCTTTCTCGAGAAGGTTTCAGCAGCTTCTTTCTCAGCCTGAGAAGCTTCCTAGGGTAATGACAACGTTAAGATTTTTCCTTTGATGGTGAACAAGGACCAGGCATATTTGAAGATGCACATCTTTCACCTGGTGACTCCATGATTCGAGGATCGATTGGCGACTCCACTGGTTCGATATGGAGAAAATTATGGCTCAAAGGTTTTCTTTCTGTGACTTTTCCCAGATAGTTGGTTTTTCTCATGCACTTCCTGATAGAGACCAAGGGGAAGATTTCCTCCCTGAATTTCATGCAACAAGTTGGGAGGAACCAGTTGAGAATTTACTGGACTTCCATGAAGTTATTCACCGACACAATATCACGCATGAGGATGTCCGAATTAAGATCTTCAGGTGTTCATTGAAGGGAGCTGCTCTTGAGTGGTGTCGATCTCTTCCCGCTGCAAGCATCCTCTCTTTAACAGGTTTTCATACAACTTTCGATTCATTTTGTAAAGATTATTTTCCAGCTGATTGTTTGTATGAAAACTGTTGTGAGGAGTTTTCTTCGCTTCATGAAGCCTCTGTTGGCCCTGAAGACTAGGTCCATGATGAATCTTTTACTGTGGAGGAAAGCATTTTCCAGGAAAATATGGAGGTGTTGAATGATATTAATTGTGTTAGCCCTAGAATGGAAGCATCTGACATTATATCAGATGCCTCTATTATTTTAGATATTCATAACGATCAACATGACTCTTGTGGAAATTGTGAGTTTATAGAGCAAATGTGGTCCATGGTAGATGACTCACCTGGATATCGGGTTGAGGCAGATGTTCCTAGTAGCTCTGCTCATGATGACGAAGACCCTCTCTTTTTAAAAGAGGGGTTAGTTGTGGAAGAGGATTCTTCTCTTTTCCCCCAGGGGGTTTCTCACGATATATTTTTACCTGGGATTAAAGAGAAAAGGATTATGTATGAGCATCCAGAAGCAGCAGGTCCCACTGTCCCTGAAACAAAAAATTTTGACGAGATCGCTGTTCTGGAGGAGGATCATATCAATGAAGGACAACCCCTTTTTGATGTATATTATAGTGATGATGAGTAGAAAGCTTATCCTACATTTGATCACTATAAAGATACTGAAGAGCTAGTCAGCAAGCAGAACCACCCCATGGTCCCTATTTATGATGAATACGAATCTGACCCGGGGGAGAGCCAAGAAGAGGAAAAGGAACCAGAGGAACAACTGAGCACATATTTCATTCCAGAGCCAGTCAGCGAGAAGCTACCGCCTGAGATCAGTGAGCCTACGTCAGTTTTCCACTCACCTATGCTTATCAAATATATTTAACCACATGTGAGCAACTCTATAGCAGAGGAGGCTACCTGTCACCAATTTTTCAAAATTCGCCACTCATTCTATGACCCTGTCGGTGAATACATGGAGTGGCATGTCCTTTATGCCTTGGAGCCACCCTATTTCATATCAAATTCAACCTGTGACGAGAAGTTGAAGAGTGTATCCATTCTGCTGTCACAGTTACACTATCTGCTGGTGATCATCGACAGAAGGAAAGAGCTTCCCTTCAGAAAGTTACTTGATTGGCTATGGTGGAAGTCTGCTTTCACCTAGCCCCATGTAAAGTGTTTTATTAGATTAGGATTGTATATAAATAAGCTCCTTTGAGCATGTATCTTTATTTTGTTGCTTTTATTTTTCAGCCTGTATTTTCAGCAGCGGGATGTTTTGAGCCTGACTCCATAGCCCAACAACAAGGCACTGAAGCTACGAAAGGAGTCCTTAGAGCATCGCAGGGACGACTCTATCCCCCATGGAGCCTAATGTTAGAGACATTTCTTGTCCTAGGCACAAGGGTATTCGGGTCTGCAAGTTGCATGAGAAACACCTGAGAGCAGCATGGAAAAATCTCATTTTACGGCTTCCAATCAAATGAGCGGGTGAAATTACGTTGTCAACGGCTCGGATTCATCCATAAGAACAGATCAACGGTCATCGGGATATCGAGGCTACCAAGTTAACCGATATATAGCGTCAGAGAAAGCGCCTATATTTCAAGACTAAATCTGGGTCCTCTGATCCAATGATACATAGTGCGAGATCTAGTCGGCTTATCGGCATTCAGGAGTTCGAAGGGTAAAAGTCCCTCACCATCTCACATCTCGAAACCCCGAACCCCGAAGTGCCAAAAGTGCCCAGAGTTGGGCCCGCAGTATCATGAAGCAATCTCAGCCGTCCATCCAAAGGGTACACCTGGTGCATGATTAGGCTCCTCGTCTTTTCGCCCATCGTGATTTCAAGACGCAAGGAACAACTTCGTCATATCCCCGATGTGCAAGGTGCCGAGAGCATCCAGGACCCAGACCCACAACATCACCAAGTAAGTTCATGACCATCAAATCTGAGAGGGACACGTGGTGCCCAATTAGGCCATCTCGACATTTCACTCATTGCAGCTGTGAATAAGCAAGGATTAGCTCCTTCCATTCACGAACGCCGAAAGTGCCTTGGGAATAAACATAGGGTTATAGCCCATGGTAAATTGGGAAAGAAAGGAGATGTGCAAAGGAGTCCAAAGGCGTCGAGTCTAGTCGCCGAAAAGATCATCGTGATCTCCATGCGCCATCTGATTCGACCTTGATCCTGGTTTTCGCTTGGAGTAAATGAAGGTGAGAAGGGGTGGTTGAAACCTCTCCTCAGGCATTAAGTGTAAGGTATGGATAATCTGGCAAGTGGTCTGCTTGAGAGGGTCCTGTGTACCTATTTTTTTTTTAAAGAAGACATGCTGAGTCCTTGACCAGCCGGAGGAGGTCTGCACATGCTAGCTCAACGCTTAATGGCTCAGCTACTTCCCTTGCAGGAGCCATGCGCAGTTAAGGTGGCGTCTGAAAAAGAATATCCATCTGAATTTGGCTGAGGGGACACCAAGCCTTGGGTGACTGAGCACGCCTCTGTTAGGCAATTTTTCTCTGAGTATATAAACTCAGTCTAGGTATTTTGTAAAGCATCGATGGTAGAGCGAAGCTCCCGATTGTAATGTTTTAACAGACACTCTAGTTCACTGGTTATGCATCTGTATGTAAGATTTCTTGTTTAATGAAAGACAGTTTCCTTATTCCATCTAGTTTTCATATCATACTGAGGGAGTTCATGATTGACTGATTCACATGAATTATTGCAGTTGTGTTATGATAAAGGATTTATTGTGGCACTATTGTATTCTCTTGTTTTCTGCATTTGAATGTAAGAAGATCTCGCGTTTAAATGCATTCTCCTACAGTCTACTAGAAACCTGATGTTGACAACAGACCTTTGCATCTCTCTGATACAAGTCTCCCCCCTACTCACCCTTACTACAACTCACTGTCTGAAGTTATCTAAGACCTCATTTGCCCATGCATGCCTGGCCTAGTTCTGGAGTTAGAACCATATCGTCCGATTTTTCTTCCATTCGATCACCCCTTTCATACATAAATCGTGACATAAACTGATGGGCGTCGGTCTCTGCTCCTGCTGCAATCCAAGAGCGACTTCCATTGCCAACAGAACCCAATCAATTTGTATGGTATAGATGGATTTTTTCTCGTAAATCACTCGTCACTTGGAAAATTTTCACGGAAGAAATGATAGCACACTATGAGGATACAAGGAGCAATACCTTCTTTAGCCAATTGATAAATCTCAAGCAAAAGGGTTCAGTTACAGTGCACATTGAGAACTTCCAAAGATTGAATATAAAGGTAACATATATTCCAGATGAGCACTTGATTGATGTATTCATAAGAACTTTAAGAGATAACATTCAACATGAGGTTCGCCTTTGGGAACCCAAATCATTGGAGAATGCATTTAGGGTGGCAAGAAATGTTGAAAGTAAAAATATTGCTATGGCTACTAGAAGGACCAATCCTAACATCTATAGAGAGAATAATGCTCCTTCTTCTAAAACACCTCAACCTACAAGGTTGACACCTCAACAATTGGAGGAAAGAAAAGCAAAAGGTTTATGCTTTAATTGTGAC
>JASDQU010103132.1:136687-156085 GCA_032191745.1 Picea mariana
GAGTCTACCCTCAAGAAATGCTTGGACCATTCCTTACCCTGGGCCATTCCTCTGACACTAAACAAAGTGTAACCTGGAGAGGATGAGTCTGCCCTAAGGAATGACTGTCCTGGACTATTCCCCACCCTGGGCCATTCTTCCGACACTAAACAACGTGTAACCTGGAGAGAATGAATCTTCCCTTGAGGAATGTCTATCCTGCATAAACCTCCAAAACAAATGATTCTTCGAAACTTCTCACAACTGTGAACTTCGAAAGAATGATTGCCCGGCGAGGTGGACCATTCTACTTGATCACTACACAGAGTGACTTCCAAGAAGAATGACTGTCCTAGACCACTCCCCATAATGGGAAGTCGTTGTCTATGATACATCAACAATCAGTCTGCCTCCCATGTTAACTACAATGGGAAGCCACTGTCCATCAGAAATCTCAATCCACTTTCCGAACAGGAAAGCATCTATCCAATCTAGACTATTACAAAGATAAATGCTCCCTCCTAACTGGAGAGTTATTTCAATCAAAAAAATAAATGTTTGCGTACCTTCTTTTAGTTTGGAGAGTCTTCCCTTTCTGTTAATAGAGTTATTTCCATTAGCTCTAGCTTGAGTATGCAAGTCCTTTCATCTTGGATAGAGGCTTTATCAAAATGTATTCTTATCTGCTCATCTGTGGAGATATGCATTGGAGAAAACATTTTCTTCTTTATGGACTTCATCATGGGTAGTGTAATGCTTGTACTGTAGTCTGGAACACTATGAAGACTTCTTGTAGATCTTAACAATAGAGTGTATCATAGTTGGAGAGCTGGAACATATCTGTGTGGAACTTTTTCTGTCATCATGAGATCTGATCTTCTGAGTAGTCATCTTGATGTTATAGGAAATATTTACCACGCTTCTGTTGTGCACTGGAGGTTCTCCACCAAGTTGTCTTCTTCTTATATGCATACAGGAGTATCTTTCTGGTATGCCTCAAAGTCTTGAGATTTCTCTCCATGCGCTCTTTACTCAATTTCTTCTGGAGAACATTCATGGCATTCATCTGATGTAGAATTCTAAGTTATGGATGTTGTGGATAATATAATGACTTATATAGTGATAAGTATGGTGTACTAGAGCAATCAATCATCATAGTCTCCTCCCTCCATCTGAGAGAACCTCTGGTTCTGGATCTCGCAATGCTTTCATNGATGTTATAGGAAATATTTACCACGCTTCTGTTGTGCACTGGAGGTTCTCCACCAAGTTGTCTTCTTCTTATATGCATACAGGAGTATCTTTCTGGTATGCCTCAAAGTCTTGAGATTTCTCTCCATGCGCTCTTTACTCAATTTCTTCTGGAGAACATTCTTGGCATTCATCTGATGTAGAATTCTAAGTTATGGATGTTGTGGATAATATAATGACTTATATAGTGATAAGTATGGTGTACTAGAGCAATCAATCATCATAGTCTCCTCCCTCCATCTGAGAGAACCTCTGGTTCTGGATCTCGCAATGCTTTCATTCATAAGTCTTCCGTACATTGTTCTTCATCACGACTTTTAGTTCTTTTGCTTGATTTCTTTTAGTGGGTTCATATCAGGCTGGTAATCTTGTGATTCTTTGATACAATCACTGGTTGTTCTGGTTCTCCTTTCTTTCTTGGAATCCTTATGTTTTCCTTTTACTTTAGGTCCATGGAGTTTCTTATAGATTCCATTCCCTAGAGATTCCACTTCTTACCTTCATCATCGGTTCACAGATCTGGATGGACAACCAGGAATACTTTAAGGCTTCTCTTCGAAAAGGTCTTCTTCTGCAGTTGAGTTGAACATGTACTATCTTTTCATGACTGCTACCATGTATATATACATTTCATCATCTTCAATGGATCATAGGATTAGCTCCCTCCTAATCCTTGCTTCATGTAAGAGTGCATATAATCTTCTCCCTTCGTCTAACTGAGTCTATGCTTCCGTCTCCATCCTTATTGTCTTCTACAATATATAATAGAGTCCACGCTTCCATCTGCAACCTTATTGTCTTCTGTAATATATAATTGGCTCTCTTGTCTTAACATAATCCATGCTTCCGTCTTAGTTTTCGTCATAAGTCTTTCTCCAATTTTTCTTGATGTCTGACTTCTAAGTCTCTTCAGGATTGATTCTGATTTTGGATTATCTTGTAATAGCTTTCACATGATATATTTCATTCTTTCATGTGTAATATCTAATGATATTCATTCTTATCTTGTTGTTCTTCCATAGACATAGTTCTTCTTGGAACACATTATCTTCCAAGAGATAGATATACAAGATATGTACAAGGACGATGCAAGCAAGATATGTACAAGAAAATAAGAAGATTGTTGTTACCTTTTAGTAGAAGAAATCTTTTCCATCTTGCTTAGTCTTCTTTGTCAGTTCCTTTTCTTTGGCAATCGATGCTTCGTGTTTCTTATTTCTTTTCTTTAGCTCGGGACACTGATTTATGTAGTGACTGTACTTCTGACAGTTGAAGCATTATATTTATGAGATGTCTTTCTCTTGATTTGGCTTCCTCCTTGAACCAAACTTCTTTTTGTTTCTGAAGTTCTTGAATCTTGCTGTGAAGGCTTGATCATCGTACTTCTTTTGAGGTTTCTCTTTTGCATTGATCCTTGATTCTTCTCGAGCACAACAAGTCCAAAGTTCTTCAAATGTCAGGTACTCCTTCCTTGTATTCATGCTTGTGGAAAATGTATCCCATGTNACCAATTCCTTTTCTGAAGTGATCTCTTCAATAGCTTGTAGTTGATCTCTTAGCTGGGAGATCCTTACAAAGTATGATGTTATGTTGTCATCATCATTCATCTTCATGTCATGGAGCTCATTCTTCAGACTCATGACTTGTCCAATGTTTCTAATTGAGAAGAGATTTGTAGGGCATCATACATCTTCTTTGATGAGTCAAGATGGGAGATGTAGGGTATCAAGTGGTCTTTTATGGAATCCAATATGATACTCATGGCATTGATGTCAACATCTTTGACCTTCTCCATAGCTGCAGCGTTCTGTGGTTCCTTCTCTTCTCCTTCTTTAAACTCCGGCTTCACGATCTTTCCTTTCACAATGTCCAACACTTTATTCTTAGCAAGGATGAGGTCAATCCTTGTATTCCATTCTTTGAAGTTAGAGGCTCCATCTAGCTTGTTCTCAGACTTCATAGAATTTGTCATGGCTTGCTTGACTTGGTCAAACCCTAGATTTTGACCAGAAATCCAAACTTCACGTCTTGGCCTTCTGAGTGTACCAAGAGATGTGTTGGGCTAGGGCGCACTGATATATCTAGATATGAGGTCAATATCGTCACTTAAGGTGCCTCAACAAGAGGTTTAGGGTTTTTGCAACTACTTTTGCTGGTAACCCTAGCTATTGTGCTTTTGGAAGTTGCTCCTGCTAGTAACCCTAGCGACAGTTCCTCAATGAGCTCAATATCTAGCGGTTATGTTTTCTTCCAGCGTTTTAGGCTGACTGAAGGGGTGTGGGCCCATAACCTGTTATAATATAGAATATGGTGTGCTCATTTTACCATTGACGATACCCTCATTACCCAACCACGGGCCGAAGCCTCCCTCCGAGCACCTTAACCTTGACTGAGAATTCCTCTGGAAGCAAACCCTAGGCTAGATAGCCAAAAAAAGAGCAACGCATATCTCCCCAAGGATAGTGCAACACAAAAGATTGATCAGATGTTCCAAACCCTAGCCAAGAGATATTCAAGCCAATACTGAAACTAGCTGCTGCTGCAGCTGCACCTGCAACCCTCCTCCAAACCTGCACACCAGACTACAACTGCAGTGTGCACCAACTAGGAAAACTGCAGTCCTGATATGTGAAAAATGAAAACCGGTGCCCTGTATTTATAGTAATCCTACCAGTTTACTGGGGCAGACTTCTCTTTCTGGGTATGTGTCTAGTCAGTATATTATTATTAATTTTGGCCAACTTCTTCTCTTAGAGGTTAATAGCCTAATATAAATTTTCTTCTTGAGCCGACAAGGCTTCTAGGGTTATTAGCCAACTCATNTGATATGTGAAAAATGAAAACCGGTGCCCTGTATTTATAGTAATCCTACCAGTTTACTGGGGCAGACTTCTCTTTCTGGGTATGTGTCTGGTCAGTATATTATTATTAATTTTGGCCAACTTCTTCTCTTAGAGGTTAATAGCCTAATATAAATTTTCTTCTTGAGCCGACAAGGCTTCTAGGGTTATTAGCCAACTCATTAGGGTTTCTCTTGCTTCCCGGAGTCTTCTATTCTCGTCAGGTTCACACGTGGGGGTAAATACCTCCCACAGCTACCATAATATTAACAAGAACACCTTGCTTCTTTCTACAGTTATGCAAACAACCTGAACATTGAAAATGAAGATGTCTTGATGAAAGTCTTTGTCCAGAGCCTTGATGGTTAGGTTAGGAAATGGTTTAGGGGTCTGACCCCTGGATCTATTGCTAGGATTGAAGCCCTAGATAATTCCTTCTTGAGACAGTGGGGAGATAAAAAATATTTCATGTATTACATGACAAAGTTTGGGTCCTTGAAGAAAATGGAGGGAGAGTATGTCTCTGACTTCTCCAAAAGATTGAATAAAATGTACAGTAAGATCTCTGTTGAGATAAAACCCTCAGAAGCCTTTTCCAAAATCACTTATTCTAGTGCTTTTGAACCTGATTTATGCCTCCTTCTCAGAGAAAGAAGGTCCACCTCCTTGGCTAACATGCAAGATGCATCCCTAGAAGTAGAATCCAATGTGTTGGAAGTTAACAGGATTAGAAGTAAATCTGATAGAGACAAAGTAAGAGGGAGATCCGAGGCCTCAACCTCTGGTTCCTCTATAGCTTACCCTCAAGTAGATGAATTGGAAAAGATGGGAAAGTCTCTATCTGCAGAGATGAAGAAAATGAAAATAGAAGGGAAGACGACATACATAAATCCTCAAAATGTTGACAATAGAAGCAACTTCGGGAGGCCGAGCAACAATGTTCCTTAGATTATGCCAAGGGAACAAAGGGATAGAGATAGAAATGATCAGAAAGTCTAGGCTCCTTTTCAAAATAACCTTGTTATTGATAAGGAAGAGGAAGAAGAAGAGCTAGACCCTGAAATTCATTGTATTGATGACACCTCTCCTTTCCCTCATTTAACTCAATTTGCATATGAAGAATTCCTCATGAATAGCCAGATAAGTGAGCTAAGTAAAGGGGAGAAAGACAATAGTAGCAGTCCCAATAAATATAACCTTCATTCTAAGAAGAAAGATGGGAAGTTTGATATCCCTGATTAGCCTTCCATAGCAGAGAAGACTACTAAAGACACAACAAACAACAACAAAGAAAAGAAAACTTAGAATCCCCCACTGATAGCCAAAGTCCTTGTCCCAGAAGTGAGGGAAATTCTGAAGCCTCCTTCCTCTTTTAACTTTGAGCATGAAATTCAAAAAAAAAAAAATCTTGTGCCCATTTCAAAGCTGGTCAAGCACAAAGACTTCAAAAGGTCCCTCTCTAAGATTTTGCAACTCGAACCATCATGCCTTTCCATAGACTAAGTGAACCTCCAAGATGAAAAGCCAATAGTCATCCTAGGGCCTATAGTAGAAGACAGAGATGATTCATCCCCTCCCTTCTACACATCCTTGAACATACATGATAAGATGTTGTATAATTGCCTAATGGATCCAGGGGCTTCCCATAATCTCATGCCCAAAACAGTCATGGAAGAATTGGGACTACAAGTCACAAAAGCCTATCATGATTTGTACTCCTTTGACTCTAGGAGGGTGTAATGTCCTGGGGTCATCAAAGATCTGGTGGTAACCTTGTTTTAGTTGCCCATGAAAAGTGTGGTCATGGATATCATGGTGGTTGATGTTCCTCCCAAGTTTGGCATGCTATTGTCAAGATCTTGGATTAAAAATCTTGGGGGAACATTGCAGATGGACCTCAGATATGCTACCATTCCAGTCTTTGGAGGGGACACAGAACAATGTATAGAGAAGCTCAACTGGCCTACATTATTCCCACCAATCATCCCACATTCTCCCTTGACACTAATTTGGGATCCAACTTGTTGCAACTCACCAACACCCCTGAGGCTCCTTTTCAAATCAGAAAACAACCAATTCTCCCCCCATGAAGATTCTACCCCGATCACCTCTGTATGGAAAGTGTTATTTGATGGAGCTTCTTCAAAAGATGGTGTTGGATCTGGGGTAGTTTTTGTTTCCCCTTCTCAGGAAACCATATCTATGTCATACAAATTAGAGTTTGAAGCTACCAATAATGTGGCAGAGTATGAGGCTCTTGTTTTGGGCTTGAGGGCTGCAAAGGATATGGGAATTAAAGATATATCAGTGTTTGGCGATGTTGAATTGATTGTGCAACAGGTCAAGAACATATATCAGGCCAAACACCCTTGACTCAGAATTTACCGAAATGAAGTATGGGACCTGATTGACAGTTTTTCCTAGCTTTCAATATATCATTTATTCCAAGAGGAGAAAACATTGTGGCTGATTCTTTGGCTATTTCAGCAAGCAATTTCAGAGTCCCTCTGCTGCCTAAGCTCAGGTACAACATAGAAGTGAAATACAAGCCCTCTATACTCGACAATGTTAAGCATTGGAAGGTGTTTGAGGATGATCTTGAGATCAAGAGATTCATGGAGACCGTTGAGGAATTTTTAGCATTGAACATTGATCAAGATCATGCTTTTGAATACGATCCTGATGTTGGTGATATTCTGAACAAGATTGTTGATCATCACATCATTCAACTACCTAGAAATCATATTCCCAGAGGAATGGTCCCTTTGGAAAGATTGCTTGACAAAACCTATGTGGTAGCAAAGGGGAAAGTCTCAAATGATCGTGTTGATGTGGCTGAGTGCAATATTGGCATGGAGGGGGATCCCAAGTTTGTTAAGTTGTCAAGCAGCTTGACAAGAGAACAGAGGGCCAAGTATGTTGAGTTATTGAAGGAATTTTCTGATGTATTTTCTTGGACCTATGAAGACCTCGGAACATATGACGCCAGTGTTATTGAGCATAAGATTCCATTGAAAGAAGAGGCCAAGCCATTTAGGCAGAAGCTAAGATAGATTAATCCTATGTTGTTGCCTTTTATGGAAAGGGAGGTGAAGAACTTGTTGTATGCCTAGATCATAGTTCCTCTGAGATATTCTGAATGGGTAGCCAATTTGGTCCCAGTGAGAAAGAAGAGTGGGGAAATCAAACCTTGTGTTGATTTCAGAAATCTGAATAGGAGCTCAAAGAAGGACAATTACCCCTTACCAAAGATGGAACATATATTGCAAAGGGTAACTGGTGCATCAAGGATATATATGATTGATGGATTTTCGGGCTACAATCAGATATCAGTCTTGCCTAAGGACAGGGAAAAGACAACCTTAAACACTCCTTGGGGCACATTCATGTATGCCAAAATGCCTTTTTGATTGATGAACGTAGGAGAAATATTCCAGCGAGCCATGGACATAGCCTTCATTGGGGAAAAAGATAAATTTGTGGTCATCTATTTGGATGACATAATAGTCTTCTCCAAATCTGATAAAGAGAACTACTATAATATGAGAAAGGTCTTCTTAAAATTCAAAAGGTTTGGTCTCTCTTTAAATCCCAAGAAATCATTGTTTGCCATGAAGGAAGGGAAATTGTTAGGCCATATAGTATCAGCTGAGGGGGTCGGAATCGACCCCAGCAGAGTGGAAGTAATCCAAGCTTTATCACTCCCAAGGTCTAGGAAAGAAGTCCAGTCTTTTCTGGTCAAGATTAACTTTCTGAGGAGGTTTGTTTCCAATTTTGCTGAAATGGTGAAACTCATAATAGTCATGCTTAGGAAAGGAAATCAAGTAAAATGGGCAGCTGAGTCCAGAAATTCTTTTGAACAGATCAAGAAGGCCTTGACTGAAGCACCTATGCTTATCAGTCCTAATTACTCAAAGGATTTCCTAATTTTCTCTTTTTCTTCATTTGACATAGTGGCAGTTGTTTTACTATAGAAGAATGCAGAAGGGCTGGAGCAACCTATCTCATTTTTCAGCAGGGAATTAAGAGATGTAGAGGTCAAGTACGACATCATGGAGAAGAAATCCTATGCCTTGGTGAAGGCTCTTAAAGCTTTCAGAGTCTATGTTTTTCATTCAAAGATCATCGTGTATGTCCCTTTAGCCTCTGTGAAGGACATTCTCATTCAGCCTGACATAGACGGGAGAAGGAGCAAGTGGATTGCCAAAATCCATGAGTTTGATTTTGAGATAAAGCCCACCAAACTAGTTAAAGGTCAAGGTTTAGCCAAGATGTTGGTTGAATCTAATTGTAAGGCTCTGGGGGTTAACTTCATCAACATTTGCTCAGAAAATCAGTAGGTTGAATTGTCTAATGGTAGTCCTTAGGACGACCTCACATTTGCAGAATGTGCTTGGTATAAAAACATTATACATTTTCTGCAGGAATTAAGGCCTCCTGACAGGATGGGGAAAAGAAAGGAAAGAGATTTAAAGCTCAAAGTAGTCAGATATTGCCTGGTTGACCAGGTCTTGTACTGGAAATACCCTCTAGGAGTGCTTCTGAGATGTCTAGACCCACAAGAGGCCCAAAAGATTATATTTGAGTTCCATGATAGCCTATGTGGGGGACATCATTTCTGGAAAACCACCGCCTACAAAATTCTTAGGGTTGGGTACTACTGGCCCACCTTATTCACCGATGTCTATGCAAATATCAGAGCCTACATCAAATGTAAAAAATTCTCAGGAAAGAAACAACTCAAATCTCTGCCACTAAATCTTGTAGTCGCTTCAGCACCCTTTCAGCAATGGGGGTTGGACTTTGTTGGGGAGATTCATCCTGCTTCAAGTGGTCAACACAGATGGATCTTAACTACGACAAATTATTTCACCAAATGGATAGAAGCTATCCCCATCGAGAGTTCTTCACACAAAGTGATCATTGGCTTCCTGGAAGATATCATGACGAGGTTTGGTTGTCCAAACAGAATTATCACTGATAATGATGCATCCTTCAAGTCTAAGTCATTGATTAAGTTCTGTGAGCAGTTTGGGATTTCATTGATTCACTCCACTTCTTATTATCCCCACGGCAATGGACTGGTAGAGTCCTCTAACAAAATATTTATCAAGCTTATTAAAATACTGTTAGAAGACAATAAGAAGGCCTAGGATTCAAAGATAAAATTCTCTTTGTGGGCTAATCGAGTAACACCAAAGAGGTCCCTAGGAATTTCTCCTTTCCAACTTGTTTATGGGACAAAAGTTTTTTTTCCTTCTCATCTAGATTTACCTGTAGCGAAGTTCTTTCAGGATTATCAAGGGGAGCCGGAAAATATGATCAGAAGGATTCAACAACTGGTGGAGCTCCAGCAAGCTAGAGAGAAGGTAATGGATAGATCTCATGAGTGTCAACAAAGGATCAAGAAAGCATTTGACAAAAAGGCGAGAAAAGAAGATTTATGGCTGGGAGATCTAGTGCTAAAATGGGATGCACCCAGGCAGGACAAGGGCAAGCATGGAAAATTTGATGCCCTTTGGATTGGTCCCTTCAAGATTTTCAAAGCATTTCCAAATAATAATTACAAGTTACAGAATTTGGAGGGAGATGAGATTTCTGGCGGTAGAGTAAATGGGCATTTCCTAAAAATGTTTTTTATTTAGAGCCACAACCAACATCCCACCTTTGTAAATACCATCTTTGTTTTATATTATTTTATTTTGTTTTAATAGGAGACTCCACAAGCCAACACTAAGGCACTAAAACTGCATAAGAGTTCTTGGCATCTCGCAGGGAGAAAGCCATCCCCCATGGAGGCTAATGTTATCACATAATCCTGTCAAGACCTTGAGGGTCTGTGGTTTCTACCCAAATCTGTGCTTTGTTATCTTTTCACTTTTTTGTAGACCCAATCATAGTTTTCTTTTCCTTCCCGACAGGTATATTTCTTTTTGTTGTTGTTGGGCCCGAGATATGATCATTTTCATGATGGTTATTATACACTTTTTTCCATATGTATATATGTGTTTTTCATATTTTGAAGGATCTTTTTGAAGGACCTTATGATCGACATAAGGTACGTGTAATTCATGTTTAATGATTAAATCAATTTTAATTCATCTTGTTCTATGATTTCCAAGAGTTAATTCATGTTTTTCTACTGTTACAGGGAAAAATGCACCATGTTTCTAGTTTCGACACTTGATCCGGCACTTGTTCCAACACTCGTTCCTGTACCCGATCCGACACTCGTTCCAACACCTAGTATTGCACAAAAATGCAAGGCGAGTTGGTGGTTATGGCATTGTCGTCCAATGATGGACAAATCAGGCACATGGGTTTTCTTCATGATCGCCCCCTCCAGCTACTAAGCTCCAGAAAACTCAGTTTCAGTTGTCCAAAGAAGAAAATTATTGGCTTGCTCTGTTTTATCAGTTAGAGCCTCATTTATTGTAATTCGCTGAATTTAGAGGTGGTTCGACCCTCCTGTGGTCGACCACTTGGTTTGTAAATGTTATAAATACCACTGAGGTGGTCAGATGATTGTTAAGTAGAAGAACCAAGTAGCATAAGCATTAGAATTGTCATAAAAACGATTTTGCTCTGTTTTGATATTTCACATTGCCCGAAATATGCCAAAGTTGCATTTTTAGTTTTCATGATGAATTCAGCCTATTGAAGTTCGTGGTGTTCTTGTAGAAGGTAGCCACGACTCATTGGGGGGGGCACCAATAGTCTGGTGATTGTTCTTATGTCTATTTGTGTGTTTCTTAATTTAATTTGTTCTTTCTTATTTCCTGTATATGCATATTTATCTTTAATTAATTAGTTTGTTGTAGCTTACTGTTTTGTTTCTCTTTTGCAAGTTAGATGATGATATGTGTTAGCATGTGTTGATTTTATAGATTATAAAAGGATTGCAAGTCTACATACTAACCCCAAGTCTCTATATATTAACCTCATGTGCATTTAGATGTTAAATTATGCTTTGATTTATGGTTTTATAATCAAGTTGACAACAGAGTTTTTAGAATAAAATAGAGTTTTATTTGGGTTTCCTTTGACAGGGATTTTGATGGATGAATAGAATAAGTTCTAGTTTTAATCATAGCTTGCTTATCTTAGTTTATATAGATCTCATCTAAATTAGTTATTGGTTAATGTAGATTGCTCATTTACTTTTTATATCATGTTTTAGTCTCTGTTTTTAAAGCATTGTTTTAATTGTAGTTTGAATTATTAGTCTAGACATAGCATGATTTAATTTATGTAACTTCCTTTTCTAGAATTGAATTGCAATTATATTTCTTAGTTAAATGATTGAGTTAGGTATGAATTTGGATTACGTAACCTAGAAGTAGAATGATGATCTCATTATGATGTTAATGGTTATACATGAACATGCAGGGTATTTAACATTATATTTGTCATGGCTAAATTCTCGTTGGATTTTTTAATACATACCTTCCATTTTGCCATTGAGATTAGTGTTGAGTTTATACCGTTGAAATTGTCCTTTGTTGTCAAGTGCCATCGAGATATCATCTGTCACCACCGAAGGCATTCACACAACCACCAACATTATATTTGAGTGTTTCATAGATTAAAGATAATTTCTTGCTTTCATAGGTTAGAATATAGTTTTATTGCCATTGTAGGGTAGTCAGTCTTTTGCGTCAATAGATTTAAGAGTAGTTTTGTTTATCATAAATTAGGCATTTAGTTGGTAGTCCTTCTTGCTTTCAATAAAGTGAATTTCATCTCATGCATTAGAAATAGTTTTTCATCAAGCATTTAGTCCACTTGCCTCTTAGGTTAGGTAGTTGTTCAATGAGAAGTCTTTGCTTACTTGTCTATTTTCTTTAGTAGGTTAGTTAGGTGTCTTTGCTTACTTGTCTATTTGCTTTATAGGTTAGATAGGTGTCTTTGCTTACTTGTTCATTTATTTTCTTTCATAGGGTAGTTTCTCATTGAATGTAGGTTGGAAAATTAAGATAGTTTTCTTTTGTCATTTGTTTATTGATATGCTTAGGTAGTTGTTTTTTCTTATTGTCGTGAACTAGTTGCTTCAAAGTAGGGTTTTCACTTGTTTTTCTTAGAACCATCCATCAATCCTTGGCCCAAAAATTCTTAGATTAAATAGTTTCCATTTGTTTAGTAGGGTTTGATCATTAGATAGTTTTTCTTGAGTAGATTAGTCTTAGATAGCTGCCTTCCTTTGTTAGACTATAATCCTAGCAACCTTTTACCTTTAGCATATATTTTTCTACAACTCTAAGTTTACTTACCTCGGGTTGACAATTTAATTGAGGGTAGTTTACTGTGTTTTTAGTGCATATATAACACCCATAATTTTTGGCGTCGTTGCCAGGGAGTTGTCTCAAGGTAAGAAGTAGTTAGGAAATAGATCATTCCTAGACCTTAGCATTAGATTGGTGGAGGGGGAACTTTAAGACGAGAGGTAAGAACCTGCGCATCTGCTATTGCAGGCTCCCCCAAACCCAATGGTATTTTTTCCTTTTTGTTTTTGTTTTCTTTCATGAATAGACCTAGAGACCCACAAGGTAGATACATTAAATCTAAATCAGACCTTTCAACCAAGGTTCCTTCCGATCTCTTTGGAGGAAAGAACGTTCCTCTTATAAAATCCACAGACCGATACCAAAAAATAGGAACTAGCTCAACCCAAAGAGCTAAGATAGTCTCTGAGAAGACTAACATATGGAACACTATAGAACAAGAAATTGAAGCATTAATCATATTAGGACAGGAGGCAAGAACACTCGAGCCTTCCACAAAACCAAACAATACAACTTTTCTTTTACACCACCACCAGGAAATCCTAATTTTGAAGACATCATAGACCCTGAACAAGTGAATCTTTTGTTTGGTAGTTCAACCAATGTAGTTATCTCTCAAATTGACACAAAAACTTTGGCACCAATAATCTCAACCGGCTCGAGTAGAGTCCCAGACATCCAATCAGTAGGAAGACCTTTTCATCAAAGGGAAACCTTGTTCTCTTCAAAGATAAAACCACTTAGGTACTCTCTTTTTGGAAACCAAGCCAATATGGGGAGGAAGAAGAAACTCGAAACTCGAAAGACACGGGGAGGAAGAAGAAACTCGAAACCAAACCGAAAATACCTTCGGGTTTCTGAATTTAGACACCACTCCAAATGTCAACATGAAGAATATTCCTCTCATCACTGCCTACCTTTTATGGTAAAAACAGTGAAGACCCAGACACCTTCCTATTTGAATTTGACATCTTGTGTAGAAGCTACAACTATGTGCAAGATGCCCAAAAATTAAAACTCTTTCCTGCCACCCTCAAAGACTCTGCACTAAGATGGTTCATGGGGTTGGGAGAATCCAGTATTAGGTCTTGGGAATCCATGAAAGACATCTTTCTTAAGAAGTACCAGGACTACTGCAAGACCAAAGAGTCTCATAATGACATCTTTAAAGTCCAACAGTTAGAAGACGAGACCCTAGAAGACTATATGGAAAGATTTGGTTATATCTCCCAGAAGTCAAAATACCATGACCTCCCAGAGGATGCAGTTAGGGATATTTTCCTTAAGGGGGTTTCAGAAGAGTATCTAGAGATGCTTAACCTGATGGCATCAAGTGATATTTCTCATAAACCATTTTTCGAGATATGTGAAATGTGTAAAAACTACTCAAGGAGTAGAGCCAAAACAGGAAAGAATGTTCGGGACCCTTACAATAGAATCTCAAAGCCAATTAGTTCAGGTGGCATCACAAGAGCAGAGATAGGGAACCTTCTAGAAAACTTTAAAATAGATATCCTAAGCACAATAGGTTCCCAGTTGGACACCCTTAAAATAAAAAAGAAACAGGAGGAGGAAAATGTAGCAATGAGCATATATTGCCCAAGGTGCAGGAGGAAGCATTCTTCAAGGGACTGCCCATTAGATAACATTTTAGTTTGTGGCTTCTGTACAGAAGACCATTCAACTGAGAAATGTCCATCCTTGCCCAATTTACTAGACATCTATAGGAGTGGAGATCTTGGGGAGTCTTCTTATGCACCTAGGAGGCCATGGCAGCCTAAGAATCAACCCACATACCCAGATCTACAATCCCAAGTTCCACTCTATTATCAACAACAACAACAATGGAACCCATCAAGTTGGAAAAACTGGTCTACTCAGTACCAAAATCCTTGGCTTCAAGGATGGAGAGGAGGACACAATCTAGGAAACCCTCAAACTCCACCTATCCCTCTGTCCAACCATCCTTATCCTCAGTTCCCATCGAACACTCCGCAGCTTCTGCCAAGATTTGTTCCACCACCTTTACCTCATATTCCACAAAAACGACCGCTACAATATCAAATTGAAAGCTCCCCGAGACCGACACTATTACCGGAACAGCTAGTGTCGAAACCCAATAATAAGCCCCCTCAACCTCTTAACAATGTTGAGATGCAGGCCTTCCCAACATATGTTACTACCCCTGTTCCATTATAGGAAATTCAACTAAGATTAGGAAAATTTCTAGATAGGTAGAGACCTTCAGTAGTCATCCAGGAAGAAGAAGAAGAAGAAACTACCAAACAACCCACAAATGACACTAGGTGGGAAGATGTTATTATCCCGAAGAATCAAGAACCCAAGCTTCCCCAAAATGAACCTACAAATTATGAAGGTCCCTCCTTATCCAGACCAATTGGTAATCGAGAAACCTACCACCCGACCAGAATTTGACATTTTGAATGAATTGAAAAATATTTGTGTCAAGATTCCCTTGCTTCAAGCCATTAAAGACATTCCAATCTATAGTAAGGTAGTCAAATAATTTTGTATTAAGAATCCAGGTAGGAAGCAAAAGGACCCTCCTACAGTACATTTGGTAGGAGGACTCTCTGAGTACATATCAGAGTAGCCAAAGCTAGCAAAATATGGGAATCCAGGAAACCCCGTAGTGACCATAAGCATTAATGAGGTCTCCATCGGAAACACTCTCATAGACCTAGGGGCAGACATCAATGTTATGACCGCTACTACCTTGGAACAATTATAGTTACAACCTCTTATTCAGCCTACTCCAACCATTTTGGAATTAGCAGATAATACTAGGGTTATACCTAAAGGGATTTTAGAGGATGTCATGGTTACTTTAGCCTCATGGGAGTATCCAGTAAATTTCCTTATCATTCATTCAAAGGATCTTTCCATAGGTCATCCCGTTATCTTGGGAAGACCCTGGCTAGCCACAGCCAATGCATTTATTGGTTGTAGAGAAGGAGAAATGACCATCTTGAATGGTCTCTCTATCTAGAAGCTCACCATTTATCCTCCAACTCAACCTATTATGGAGAATCTATGGTGGCTTGAATGTCCATACGAGAATGAGGACTAGGAAGAACTCGTATTGCCAAGTGATCATGCATGGGAACTTCAAGAGCACATGACAGAAAATGTGATAAACCGATTCATTTATGTTATCACATGTGTAGAATTTCAATAGTCTTTCCCCCAATTTGAGTACATGTTTGGGGAAGAATTTCAAGAACAATTGGATCCATCCATTTTGTCTTTGACATCTTTTATTTTCGAGACAGATGAGTCTGCCATGTCTTATACTATGCCCTACGAGATAAGTCCAGGGAATTTTTTACATATAAACTCTGGGCTAGATGTAGACCAACATAAACAGTTAGTAGATATCCTTAAAGAACAATCAGGAGCATTTGCCTGGGAATACACTGGCATGAAGGGTGTACACCTTGACACATGCATCCATCATATATACACCTAGGGAGAGGTAACACTTGTTAGGAAACCCCAAATAAGGATGGACCCAACACTCAAAGACATAGTCAAGGCGGAAATCCAAAAGTTATTAAATGTTAGATTTATCTGTCCCATCTCCGACAGTAAGTGGGTATCCCCACTTGTAGTGGTTCCAAAGAAAGTGACCGGGAAATGGAGAATTTGTGTTGATTTCCGGGAACCCAACAAAGCCACTCTGAAAGACTACTTTCCTCTTCCTTTCATTGACCAAGTTCTAGATACCTTGTCTGGAAAGAAATATTTTTCCTTTATAGATGGGTACAACGGGTACAATCAGATTCTTATAGCACCCGAGGACCAAGACGAGACTACCTTTACTTGTCCTTAGGGCACCTATGCCTATAGGGTCTTACCATTCAGATTGTGTAATGCTCCTGCCACTTTTCAACGATCAATATTAGGGATATTTGTCGATCTTATTCATGATTGTGTGGAGGTCTACATGGATGACTTCATAGTCTATGGAAACACTTACCAAGAAGCCTTAGAGAACTTAGAAAACGTCCTCATCAAATGCCAGGAAATGAACCTATCTCTAAGTCATGAAAAATAAAAAATGTTGTTAACTGAAAGAGTGGTTCTAGGACATCATGTTTCATCTGAAGGGATAAAAGTCGATCCTGCAAAGATTGAGGTCATTGTTAGACTTCCACCCCCCAAGACTTAGAAAGAGGTAAGAATATTTCTTGGACATTCCGGATATTACTGGTGGTTTATTGAAAATTTTACAAATATTGTTGCACCTATGTTTGGATTATTGATAAAAGATATTGATTTTGTTTGGACTGAGCAGTGTCAAACTGCCTTTAAAACCCTGAAAGACAAGTTGTCTGTGGAACCAATTCTTAAAGGGACCAATTGGACTCTCCCATTTCATATATCCACTGATGCCTCTGACACTACAATAGGAGGGGTATTAGGGCAGAAAGAGGACCAACAGTTCTATGCCATTTATTTTGTAAGCAAGAACTTGTCCCCTGCCTAGTTGAACTACACAATCACCGAGAAAGAGTTCTTGGCAGTTGTTCATGCTATTAACAAGTTTCATCATTACATTACAGGTTATGAAGTATTTGTACATACCGATCATTCTGCAATTAGATTCCTCATGAATAAACCTATAACTAATGGCTGAGTGACTAGGTGGCTCTTGTTATTGCAAGAATTTAATATTACTGTGCTTGATTGACTTGGGAAGGATAATGTAGTAGCTGACTTTCTTTCCTGAATAAAAAATGAGGATGATGATATCCCTGTAGATGATAGTTTTCTAGATGAGATTCTTTTTTCCCTCTCTGTCAATACCCCATGGTTTGCGGATATGGAAAACTATTTAGCTACTAGGAGGTTACCATCTCATTTGTCACCTCATGAAAAGCGGAAAATTATTACATAGAGTGCTAATTACTCTTGGGTTGGTCATGATCGTTTTCACACAGGTCCTGATTTGATTATTCGTAGATGTGTCCGAGAGGACAAGGTACCTAAAATACTATGAAGTTGTCATGATGGACCATGTGGTGGCCATTTCTATGATAAACACACTGCATATAAGGTATTACGTTCAGGTTACTATTGGCCTAGCATTTTCAAAGATGTTGCCAAGTATGTGAGAAGTTGTGATTGTTGCCAAAGGATAGGTAGACCTACGTCAGCTGACAAAATGCCTTTGCGTTCCCAAGTTATGATAGAACCCTTCGAAAAATGGGCCCTCGACTTTGTAGGACCAATTTCACCCATGTCCCGTAGGAAGAACTATATCTTGGTTTGTATGGACTATGTCACCAAATGGGTAGAGGCAAAATCCCTATTTAGGGCCACAGAGAATTCTGTTGTATAATTCATCTATGAAGACATCTTTACCCGCTTCGATGTCCCTCATGAAATTGTTACCGACCAAGGCACTCAATTCGCTTCCAAGCTGATGAAAGAGTTGACAGAGAAATATGGGATTAAACATCGTAAATCTTCTCCATACCACCCACAAGCCAATCATCAGGTAGAATCCACAAATAAAGTTCTGGAAGCCATCTTGACCAAGACTATTCAGTTACATCACCAAGATTGGGATGATAGGCTCCCAGAGGCTTTGTGGGCATATCGAACCACCTGGAGAAATACCACTAGGCATACCCCTTATGAGCTAATGTACGGGAAACAAGTACTTTTACCTATAGAATTCCAAGTAAGGACCTTTTGTATTGCCACAGAATTAGGATTGAACCTAGATGAGGCTCAGAAGCAACGAGCCCTACAGTTGAATGAGTTGGATGAAATTAGGCAAGATGCCATCCAACGGACGATACTAGTCCAAAACCAGAGGAGCATGTTTTAAGACCTAATATTGGCTCATTACCCCTTAATTGGGGCATATTATATTAGTAATTTTAGTTTATTTATGTCGGCTTTAGGCCATTAGTTGTAATTATACCTCCTAGTCTCCTATATATACCAAGGAGACATTTTCATTTTGAATCATCTTGTACTTGAACATTTAAGTGGGGTAAAAGGAGGTTTCCCCCTCGAAGAGGATTATTATCTGAAATTATCTCTTTTTCAAGGCTTTGAGTACTTTTCCTGAGGTTTTTCTNTGCTATATTGATGTTTGGTTCTTAACATATGGTATCATAGCTCAAGGTCTTGGGGTTTCGCTGCTACATCTGAGACACCGTGGAATTTTCGCTATAATTGTTTTTCTACAACATTTTAGAAGGAATGTCTTGGAGGATATTTATTATATAGATCAAGGTACGTTGGGTTCAAAATTCATATCCTGAGGCCTTACACGTTCGGAGATACAACCTATACACGATAGGGTTCTGGAATCATCCTGAAATGAGTCATTGCGGAATTTTTGCTATAAATTTGTTTTTGTAATGTTTCAGACCCTGAACTCTGGAGTCCATTTACAGAAATTAGTAAGGTATCTGTGGTAAAAATTTCAGCTTCTGGGTCATCTTAAATTTGTAGATACACCTTGTGGAAGATAGGGTATCTAACTAGTCCTATTGACTAGTCTCAAGAAGGTGTTCCAGGTAAAACAATCATAACTTCTTTCTAGAGTATCCAAATTGAGTGGGACTAGTTTCATTGGATCATGGACAGTCTATAGTATTTTGGGTGTGAGTTTCAGAATTTGATATCAATTATTTTGTGCGAGGCGTGCTATACAAGTGAGATCTCCTGGAAAGGCCAAAAATCAGCAAGTTGTGAGGAATTTACCGTAAATTCCACTTGGCACATCCAATTTTGATCAGACCTGTGGAATTACAAAGAAGCAATATCAGAGAAATACCTAAAAGAAAGTTTCATACCCAGAAGGGCTGAAACTTGGGAGATAGAACAAAATAAATATTGTCTAGCAGAACCGCCTCAAAATCAAGATTCAAAAGTGATACTTGGCCAACATGCCACCAAAAAAGGGACCTTCTACACCAAATAAGCCTCCAAAAAATCCTAATTGGACTCTTGATGAAGGTGAAGAAATGCATAGGGACATAAATGAACTACAAAAGAAGATG
>JASDQU010103132.1:159868-174439 GCA_032191745.1 Picea mariana
AGTTAGGGATATTTTCCTTAAGGTGGTTTCAAAAGAGTATCTAGAGATGCTTAACCTAATGGCATCAGGTGATATTTCTCATAAACCATTTTCCGAGATATGTGAAATGTGTAAAAACTACTCAAGGAGTAGAGCCAAAACATGAGAGAATGTTTGGGACCCTTACAATAGAAGCTTAAAACCAATTAGTTCAGGTGGCATCACAAGATAAGATATAGGGAACCTTCTAGAAAAATTTAAAACATATATCCTAAGAACAATAGGTTCCTAGTTGGACACCCTTAAAATAAAAATGAAACAGGAGGAGGAAAATGCAACAATGAGCATATATTGCCCAAGGTGCAAGAGGAAGCATTCCTCAAGGGAGTGCCCACTAGATAACATTTTAGTTTGTGGATTCTGTACAAAAGACCATTCAATTGATAAATTTCCATCCTTGCCCGGTTTACTAGCCATCTATAGGAGTGGAGATCCTGGGGAGTCTTCTTATGCACCTAGGAGGCCATGGAAGCCTAGGAATCAAGCCACATACCCAGATCTACAATCCCAAGTTCCACTCTATTATCAACAACAACAACAACAGTGGAACCCATCAAGTTGGAAAAAATGGTCTACTTAGTACCAACATCCTTGGCTTCAACGATTGAGAGGAGGACACAATCTAGGAAACCCTCAAACTCCACCTATCCCTTTGTCCAACCATCCTTATCCTCAGTTCCCATCGAACACTCTGCAACTTCTGCCAGGATTTGTTCCACCACCTTTACCTCCTATTCCACAACAACAACCGCTATAATATCAAATTGAAAGCTTTCTGAGACCGACACTATTACCATCACAGCCAGTGCCGAAACCCAATAATAAGCCCCATCAACCTCTTAACAATGTTGGGATGCAGGCCTTCCCAACATATGTTATTACCCCTGTTCAATTACAGGAAATTAAACTAATATCAGGAAAAGTTCTAGATAGGTAGAGACCTTCAATAGTCATCCAAGAAGAAGAAGAAGAAGAAACTACCAAACAACCCACAGATGACACTAGGTGGGAAGATGTTATTATCTCGAAGAATCAAGAACCCAAGCTTCCCCAAAATGAACCTTCACAAATTATGAAGGTCCCTCCTTATCTAGACCGATTGGTAATTGAGAAACCTACCCCCTGACTAGAATTTGACATTTTGAATGAGTTGAAAAATATTTGTGTCAATATTCCCTTGCTTCAAGCCATTAAAGACATTCCAATCTATAGTAAGGTAGTCAAATAATTGTGTATTAAGAAGCCAGGTAGGAAGGAAAAGGACCCTCCTACAGTATATTTGGTAGGAGGACTCTCTGAGTACATATCAGAGTAAGCAAATCTATAAAAATATGGGAATCCAGGAAACCCCGTAGTGACCATAAGAATTAATGAGGTCTCCATCGGAAACACTCTGATAGACCTAGGGGCAGCCATCAATGTTATGACCGCTACTACCTTGGAACAATTACAGTTACAACCTCTTCTTCGGCCTACCCCAACCATTTTGGAATTAGCAGATAAGACTAGGGTTATACCTGAAGGGATTTTAGATGATGTCATGGTTACTTTAGCCTCATGGGAGTATCCAGTATATTTCCTTGTCATTCATTCAAAGAATCTTGCCAGAGGTCATCCCGTTATCTTGGGAAGACCCTGGCTAGCCACAACCAATGCATTTATTGGCTATAGAGAAGGAGAAATGACCATATTGAATGGTCTCTCTATCCAGAAGCTCACCGTTTATCCTCCAGCTCAACCTATTATGGAGAATCTATGGTGGCTTGAATTTCCATACGAGAATGAGGACTGGGAAGAACCCGTATTGCCAAGTGATCATGCATGGGAACTTTAGGTGTTATTGGATAAATCTGTAAGTGCGGACAGAAACTGATCTCCCTAGATCCACTTGAATCTAGAACAAAACAAGACAGAATGATACTCTTTCCCTATAATTTAACTATTGAATATACTAAGAGGCACGATTAAATAACATACCTTGTAATCAATTCCTTTGGTCTTTGTTGTTACTGCTTCACTCCAATGCTCTTGTACAGTCAAGATCAAGACAATACAAACCAATCGAAGTGAAGAAAGAACATTCTATTCAACAATTAATCTATGTATATGATCAAGGAGTTATACAATAAAGTGCAATTAACTTTATGGGAAAGGGACACATTACTGTTTTATATTGATAGAAAGTAAAACTTACAACCTAAGCCTTGATGTTGCAAGCCTCCTTTCGATGACCCTTAGCTCTGACACACACACTTGCTCACTTGCATGAAGAAGATCAACCACCTTTGATAACCTTGTTGGAGTTCCCTAGCTGCTGTAGCTTCAGTCCTTCACACAATATTTCACTAATTCTCCAATGTCTCTCTTGCTTGTTTGCTTCTAACCTTTTTCATGAGAATCCACTCAATATATAGGAGAGAATGAATTGGTTACTTGGATAAGAATGATCCCAAAATATCAGGAAATCTATTACTTAGATAACCATTTGAATGCCATCTCATCCTTCTAGAAGATTCCCTTCTAGAATCTTCGAGAATTCTTCTTTTTCCTTTCTTTAGAAAGTGTTCGTACCCTAGCAGTTATGCACAGTGTGAACTTCTCGCACCCTGGCTTAAGGCATCCTGTGAGAATCATGCATTCTCGCAGGCAAATGTATTAATAGCCTGCGAACCTTCCTCAAAAATGGTATTTCTGGAAAGAGAAGAAAATAACTTTTCTCAGGAGAAAGTTCTAATGAAGAGCCTGAGTACACCATTATCAATAGATCATCATGACGACCAAAATCATGGGTAACAAAATGCCCCCCAAAGTCTGATATTGGAACCAGTGACAGTCGATAGAATTTGTAAGATGCATGTGTGTGTCAAGAACCAAGAGCACATCTAATCGGAAACCTGCGAACAACCAAGCATCTGCAGAATATCATATATACCAATTCTAGGGTAGGCATTCCCATACTCAGATCATAGACTAATGACATTATAGACATGGGTCATGGCCACCAATCATACACTGTGGATCAATGCCGTCAAAATATAGCACAGCCATCGGAATACACTGTGGATCTATGCGAGAAATTTCAAATCAAGACGACATAGCCACGAAACATACACAGTGGATCTATGTGTCGCAAATTATACATACTCCATCGCGCAACCTGGATAAAAAAGATAATATCCAGGGTCTTCAATCTCATCGTCCAAGGTACTAATCTAACCATGTGATTACATGTGTTGAAGTCGAACATGGTAGAAACCACTTGATTACCGGTCAATGATGAAACCGTTAACAAGTGCGAGGGAAATCACCATTGATGTCAATGACTCCCAAAGTACCATAGTACAATCCATCGAGTGTGAATAAATGAGTTGATGTCAAACATCTGATGGAATCTTTTGATCAGGGGTCAATGATGTAAACCCACTGTCGAAAGCAAGGAAACTTGCCATTGAGGCATGCAAGCTCCAATGTACTAAAATAATTTTTAAGTCTTGATT
Source organism: Picea mariana (assembly GCA_032191745.1). Lineage (NCBI taxonomy): Eukaryota > Viridiplantae > Streptophyta > Pinopsida > Pinales > Pinaceae > Picea > Picea mariana. The sequence continues at coordinate 163,405 of JASDQU010103132.1, forward strand.
CTGGATAATGAGCTGAAGTCGACGGAACAAAACTCGTCATAGGAGGGCCTTGATGTATCCTTCATCAATGACACGAAATGAGTAACATAGTTTTAAGGTGAAATAGAGCATTTTGCAAATTGGACTGGACACAGGGAAGGTCGACACGGATAGAATGGATAACTGCAGATGGCCGACTCAATATAGGTTTCATATGGACTTCTCTTGAACATATGAGCGACACGACCGATGATTTGGCGGCATTGACTCAAAGATGACACATGAAATGACCTTGTAATCAATCGAAAGAGAGACAAATGGATTTCCCAAACCGGCTTCAAATGTGATGAATATGGGGTGTCATGTTCAAGAGCAACACTTACTGCCAATCAATACAAAGATGAAACATATCCCTTTCCCAAATTTTCCCCCACCATTTCTGGCAAGTACCTCTTTATTTTTACGCAAGCTTGAAGAGTATCACATATGCTTTTTGATATAAGCTCATCCTTCGGACGAGTCCCTCAGAGTATATTTAACTAACCCTAAGAAGGAGTGGTTCGGTCCCATCATGGGTCTGTCAATGTTTGTTTAACGAGTCCAGAGATAGAAAACTCGAAGGTTTTTCAAGATTATAGAGTTTGGAAAAACACTTAAAAGAGAACTCTCTCAGTTCATTTTTCGTAATATAGTCTGGATAAGACCGAAAAAGAGATAAATTATCACTCACCAGATGCATACTTCAAATACTTTAGCGAGCGTGAAAATAGCAAGGTTGCTCGACGATCTTTTCATGTTAAGAGAGTCTGAAAAGAGCTTAAAGAGAACTCCAGGGGGGTTCCTTTTTCGTAAAACCTTGTTGAGCCTGAAAAAGTGATAAAACTATGCTTGATCACGTTCTCATGTATTTACGAGCGTAAGAACGGACAAAAATGACGCTCGAGGTTTTATGTAAATACCATGAAAAACAATCGAAAACACACCATAACGAAGAAAAATATGTCCATACCCTTGTGTTTAATTATCAACGTCATCACACCTGCAAGTCACTACACTCATCTTGATATTAGTGATTAGGTTTAATCAATAAATAAGCATAAAAACCCAAAATGATATAGTAAAAAGTAATTTAAATGAGTAAATAACCATTTTTACCATATCATTTCACATTTCCACTATTGAGCTCCAAAACCCCCTTTTTACCCTCCAAATTTGGCGTCGATTTTTAGGAGCTACAAGAGATCATTTGACGAGCCGTTTGCAGCATTAAGGTAAGCCATTCATTCTTGACATTTTCATGGTTTAAATGTTTGATTTCATTGGTTAAAAGTTATGTTTTAAGTTGTTTTTTGAACCCTATATGTGCATTGGCATTCTCGCAGGCAGCCCATATGGGACCTGCGAGAATTATGCGTTCTCGCAGGTGGGCCTTAAGCCACCTGCGAGGTGTTTGCACTATGCAAATGAGGTACCTGCGAGAACCACATAACCTAAATTTTTTTTAAATATTTAGCCAATGAAAAAGATCCATCCCATGAATAAAATCATTAATCCCATTTTTATGTTCCTTGTGCAGATCAATAGCCACAAACATGGTGCTTGAGTGGCGAGAACGAGAACATGAAGAGGATAATGCAAATACTAAGAATCATCCTCCTACCATAGTTGCATTGAGAGATTGTGGGATTTTGAAATACTTCCGCATCCCAGGCATGAGGGCCCAAGTTAGATTGCTAGAGCACCTGGTCCGTATGTGGGACCCAGATCAGCAGGTTTTCAGTGTAGGAGCTCATACTTTGTCCATAGACATTGAGGACATATAATTTTTGACCGGATTATCCCGAAAGGGGTACCATGTCAGCCTGACCGGTAGTAGAGGTGGTGGGATGAAGATGAGTGAATACTGCAATCAATACTGTGTACCTGAGACTGAGAGGAAAAAGGGAAAAGTGGCTATCTGCGGGGTGCAAGACTTGATCCTCCGCACTATCCTTTTTACTATAGCTCGGATGGCCGGGAGTTCTGCTCCTCATATGGCATTACAGAGCTACTTCCAGTACGCCATCGAGTGTACTGAGCCTCGTGTATTCAACTGGGCCGATGCTGTGCTTCGCAGTATCAAAAGGAAATTAACTAAATGCAGGTGAGGTGAATTGAAACAATTTGGATATGGATCTTTGTTGGTGTCCTTCTTCCTCGAGAGGGTCCCCATATTCAGACTACAGGTTGAGTGGGACTTCCCGGTTTCTAGAGATATAAGGATGTTGAGGTGGTGTCGGCACATGGCCCGACACGTGGCAGGACCAATCGTCAAGTATGACGATATTTTCTTTGACTGGCTTCAAAACCAGATGTTGATGATCGATGACTACGCTTATGTCGGGTTGGATTTCAGAGGAGATCCAGATTTAGCACTGCCTGAGAACGCTTAGTGGGGAGACCTCGGTAAGAAGTACACACATTTTATTTTTTAAATGTTTTTGAATTTTTTATCATATTCAAATGTTTTTGTTATATATATATTTATCCAAAGACTAACACAAAATGATTGTTGATAACACAGATGTTGGATCGTATAGACCTCTTGGCACTTCTCCTATCCAGCGACGAGGAGAGGTAGTAGCAGTAGCACCACAGTATGTTGAAGATTATTAGGTGGTGGAACAGAATTTAGAGGGTCTGACAACAAACATTCCAGATATGACTCTGGAAGAGGTTCCACGACGTGATTAGCGTCACATTGTAGGGGTATCAGCAGCTATGGGTCGACTGCTATGTAGAGTTTCTAGGGAAATTATGTGTTACCGTGAACTTCATCTGTGATGTCACTTTGTAGAAACTATGAGCTTCAAATTTTGATATTTTGGTCTTCGGACAAAATTTTTGTAAAAAACAAACTCTTTTGATCGTTATATATACAGATGGATTCTATCGGTTTACTTTATATTGTGTGAATTTTAATGTGTTTGATTTATAAATGGTTCAAATGTTTGTCTAATACATAATTAGCCAATGCATTTGTTAATGTATTAAGACATCTAGGAATATGTTGATATTCAATGTGATCAAAATAACGTTCCAAGAGGCGAATTCGCAAATACACCTGTAATAAAGTAGGACTTCGAATAGAGTAGATATTACTTAGTTGTAGTACTACAAGCTGCGAGTCAAGTTGCACAACCAAATGAAGAATTCCAAGCGAGATAGAATCAACCAATAATTCAATGACAACGCTATACTCCGCAATGTTGTTGGTTGCACGGCCGAGGCATACACCTCATAAAGATACCAGTTCATTTGTTGGGGCATAGATTGTCCACACAACGGAAGCTAGGTTCTGAGTACTACGGCTAGCACCATCAGTGAAGCCAATATAGGGTAGCGAAGACTCCGACATTTGGCAATCAAACACAACGCACATAAGGGCAGAGACCAGATAACGTCAAAACTAACTAAAGTAACACACACAAAGTATGATACATAAAATACAAGTACTTGTGCACAAATGACTTATGCATAGTACTTCTTCAAGTACAACCCATTCCTAAGTTCACTCAAAGGGATACCATTGTAATCGACCAGCTCATATGATCCTTTTTCCAAAACTCGGTGAACAATATAAGGACCTCACCACATTGGTTCGAATTTCCCAGCTCCTAAGACATCTCAATCCTGTTCATAGAGAAGAATAAGATCACCTTCGAAGAAAACGCGAGGCTTGACATGCTTGTCATATTGTTCCTTGACACATTTCTTCTGGGCTTCTATTACTAGAGTGGCGTCACGTCGAGTTTCATCTAATCGCATCAGATACAATAGACGTTCTTCTTCAGCAGAGGTATTGGGTAAGAGTTTGACAGCTAGCTTCAGAGAGGGTATCTCACATTCTATAGGAAGAATGCCTTCCACACCATAGACTAATCTAATAGGCGTAAACCCCATAGCGGATTTGACAGATGTCCGATATGCCCACAATGTTGAAAACAACATCGTGTTCCAGCTTGTTTTATGAATTTCTATCATCCGTCGAAGCATAGTTATAAGAACTTTGTTGATTGCTTCAACCTGGCCATTAGCTTGTGGATAATAGGTTGTTGAGTTATCATGATGAAGACCCAACTTTTCTGTAAGTTCAGACATCATAAAATTCCTAAAATGACTACCGTGATCAGTGACGATAGCTTGAGGAACACCAAACTGAGCTATGACATGGTTGAAAAGAAACAAGGCTGCAGTCTTTCCATTATTATCGAATGTTGGCATCGCCTCGGCCCATTTTGTAAAGTAATCAACAACTACAATGATGTAACCATTCCCCCCGACCGAGTGAGGGTGACATGTCATGAAATCAATGCCCCATTTCGCAAAAGCACCAACTGAGACCACAGGATGAAGAGGAGCAAGATGTGACCAAATTTTCTGATTGTAGGTCTGGCAGGCATGGCATTTCTGAATGGTAGTAATGCAGTCATTGAACAAGGAAGGCCAAAAATAACCTGTGCGTAAGATCTTCTGGGCAGTAGCATACCCAGACATATGACCACCACATGCTCCGGAATGGCAGTCATTCAGAGCTTTCTCAGCTTCATCAAATGTCAGACAACGTCGAAAAACAGAGTCAATGCCTCGACGGTAAAGAGTATCCCCGAGGATAATGTATTGACGTGCTTGATAACGGATGCGACGTCGTTCAGTACTAGACAAAGCAGGCCAAAAAGTCTGGGTTTGGAGATAGATAATGATATCTCTATACCAAAGATCGTCGGTATTAATTAGGAAAAGAGATTCTTCAGGTAATGAATCTACTGCTACATTTTCCGTGGCAGAGTGAGGAAAATCACATATTAACTTAGCAAAAACTAAGGATTTCTTAGACGTGGCACGATCAAACTCTAAGTCAAACTCCTGGAGTATGACAATCCATTTGGAGTATTTTCCCCCTAGCAATTGACGTGTCAAAATGTGCTGCATAGGGTTGGATTGAGAAATCACTATAGTTTTACGTGAGAGGATATAATGTCGGAAGCGTTGAACGGCTTGAACGACAGCCAAGGCCAATTTTTCAACATGTTGATACTTGATTTCAGTGGCTGTGAGACTTCGACTCAAGTAATAAATAACATGTTCATCGTGCGCATCATCCTCCTGGACGAGAACCATGCCAATAGTATACTCGGAGGCAGCAAGATAAAGAAAATAATCACGAGTATAATCAGGAGGAAAGAGAAGCGGAGCTCACGTGAGGGACAACTTCAAAGCCTCAAAAGCATTGTTGGAAATGGTATCCCAAACGAACTCTGAATCTTTCTTTAGTAGCCACATAAAACCATGAGTAATCTCGACGTAATTAGGGATGAAACGACGAAAAAAGTTTTCTTTCCCCTGCAAACTTTACAACTGGCGCAGTGTAGAAGGAGGAGGGAGATTAACAATCACCTCAACCTTAATAGGATCCACCCTGATCCCTTGACGTGAAACGATGAAACCTAGAAGACGGCCAGATTCTACGCAAAAAATGCATTTATGAGGATTTAAACGAATACGATAGAACCGACAACGAACGAAAATAGCCCGAAGGTGGGTAGGGTGATCGACTCGACGCATAGAATGAGCTGGTAAATCGTCCAAATAGGGTTGAACGATATGCTTTATATCATGAAAAGCGTAATACATAGCACGTTGAAACGTCGCGTCAGCGTTCTTAAGACCGAAGGGAAGTTTCCTATAGGCAAAAGTACCCCAAGGACAAATAAAAGCAGTTTTGTGTTGGTCCTCAGGAGCGATGTTAATTTGATTATAGCCAGAGAAACCATCCATGAGAGAGAAGATTTCACTATCGGCACAGTCATCGACAATATGGTCGACGAAAGGGGTTGGAAAGTTGTCTTTTGGACAGGCTTTGTTAATGTCCCTATAATCAACACATACACGAATACTGGCCCCTTTCTTATCAATTGGAACAGGGTTGGAAACCCATTCTATCAGAGCCACGGGATAAATAAAGCCGGCTTTGAGAAGTTTTTCAACCTCAAGCTTGATAGCCGCCGCTTTACGTGGGTGTATAGGACGAAGGCACTGCCGGACAGGTTTAGTTCCAGGGTATGTCTTTATCTCATGTACAACAATAGCAGGGTCTATACCCGACATCTCTTCGTAACTCCAGGCGAAGATGTCACGAAATTCTTTGAACAGAGATGTATAGTTGACGATTTCGTCGGGAGAACACGAAGCTCCAATATGAACATTTTCGACTATCCCAGGTTTAATAGATATGTCAATGGGAATCATGGGAGAGATGTTACTTAAATTCCCTTCAGCAAACACATCGTGTGAAGCTGCAGGAACCGTGGAAATGACAACAACGGTCGATAGAGTCGAAATCCGTTGGTAGTTCCCAAGAGTGTGTTGTTCCAGAAAGAGTATGGAACGATGATGCCCATCGTCCCAAGGGGTGTCCTCCATGATGGACATGATCATCTCGTCAGTGGGAAAGATAACACGGAAAGGATCAGGAGACAACTCATCAATAGAAGAGGTCGAAGGTGTTGCTGATTGAATGGCTTGATAAGCAGACTCAACCGGACTTAACGGCATGATGTCACCAAAACGAGTGTGATCTCTAGGGTCAGGGACAATCCAAGGGTCATGTGACACAGGAAGGTCATGAGGCAAGGTGGATATCATGTTGATAGAAGCAACTGACAGGCATGGAACATCGGGCGGAGGAATGGGGAAAGTACCCATTAACAAGGAGTCCTTTAAAAGGCCTACACCGATATTCTCATAACCCGGCGGGGTTTTAGAAATAAACGACACATTGCCAGTACGAGTATCAGAATTGAAGAAGGCAAGTTGGTCAACTGTAAAAACCTTTCCTTGATGAGGGAAATGTACTACATGGAAAAGGGTTGACACAACAGCGCACATGGAATCGATCCAGCTTCGGCCAAGTAAAAGATTATAATCAAGGGGAGCGTCAAAGACTTCCACCTCAACTTGGACCGTTTTACCTTCTAGTGTGACAAGCAATGAAGGAATAACACCGTAAGGCCTAAAACCAGAGCCATTGAAGGCTTTAAGAGTGTTTTGTGATTCAGTCAAGGGAGGAGAGCCAATGGCTTTCCAACAAGCAAAAGACATTACACACGTTGAGGCACCCTCGTCAATAATAGTTCGACAAATGTTCTTGTTAGAAACAACAACTTGTATCTGGAACACAAGTTGTGGGGGTAACCTTGGAATATGATCATTCAAGTCAAAGACTATCAAATTCGTATCTGTCGGGTCAATTCCACCTATAGCTTTCAATAGTGCCTTCCGTTGTGCAGGACAAGACTGAAGGACTTCAAGGGATGACATCGCTGAAGGTGCCTAGGCTAGATCTTCCACAATGTTGTAGTTCTAGGCCGCATGAGCATGAGGATTGAAAGCCGATTTCCTAACGACACCTTTTGGGGGTGGTCGTAGAACTGTATCTAGACTCGGTCGTTCGAGATGAAGTGGACCATTAGTAGGTGGAGTCGCGGGAGAAGTTTGTGTTAGGACCACACTATGTACCTTTTTGCCTATACTTCTTGCCACTATTATACTCTTGATTACCCTTATTTAAACTCATACTATCACTTTACCTGATCATTCTAAAGGTATACAATGTCCTTTCTCATTATTATACGTTTAATTTGTTTTGCATAATATTTTACATCACTCTCGTACTTGACCATTGATTAGAAATGCATAAGTGTTCAAAACTGCAGATTAGCATCTAAGGCCGTTGCTGAAACACAGAACTGTCACACAGTCCAAGGTCATTGTTGCTGAAACACATAACTGATGATGAATTACAGAGCTGCTGTACAGTCTGAGGTCACAGATGCTGAAAAACAAAGCTATTGTACAGTTCGAGGTCGCAGATGCTGAAACACAGAGCTGTTGTACAGTCTGATGTCGCAGATGCTGAAACACAGAGCTGTTACACAGTCCAGAGCTGCAGATGCTGAAACACAGAGGAAATCACCAGGACCAACGATGTTGAAACACAAGGAAGCCGTTACAGTTAGCGGTCAACAAAGCACCAACCGTCGCTCCCACATAAGAATTTCGACACAAGAGCGCAATTCACGTGGCTGAAACAGCCCGTGAATTGCGATGCTGAAACAACATCAGTAGCAACGAGAAGAAGCTGTTACACCAGTTGTAACAACAATGCCTCATTCAGCTCCTGTAATAGCATTTGGTTGCGCGAGACTAGGACATCCGAGTCTGGTTTAGAAAGTAGATCCAACTAAAGATAGGACTCAGATACACTTTGTAATTTTTGATCAATTGTATCGAAGGGGTTCCCTCTTTAATAGGGAGGAAATCATCATTCGAGGAATCCAAGTTTTTATGTATTGAAACGCTTCAAAGAGAGGGACGTACTTCACTTTTGCAGATTGTAATATGATGTTTTGACAGATGAATAAAATACTTCTTTGATTATCCGTCTCTAGCTTTCCCGTTTCAGGGGAATCTTGTGAGAAGGGAGGGCCCACCTTCATCACAAGATTCACCCGTTAGTTTTAGAAGTGTGTTAATTCAATCTCTGTTTATGATTTGATTAGCTTTTGTTTGCTAAAACACTACTGTTAATGAATTCCGCTTTGCTGAAACACTACTGTTAATGAATTCCGCTTTGCTGAAACACTACTGAACTCTGTCTTAGTTTATTGAATGAAATTTGTAATTCTTTTTATCAGCAATCTTGTGTGATGATTTTCGTGTGCTAGCTAGAAACTGGGTTAAAGGTTCCTGCTTAGACAGGAAGGAATCAGAACACCTTGTCTTCTGTAGATTTCATTTAATTTTGCAAGTGTGCTAGCCAGGGATTGGGTTAAAGGTTCCTTCTCAGACAGGAAGGAATCAGAACACCTTGTATTTTGTAGATTTCATTTAATTCTGCAAGTGTGCTAGCCAGGGATTGGGTTAAAGGTTCCTACTCAAACAGGAAGGAATCAGAACACCTTGTCTTCTGTAGATTTCATTTAATTCTGCAAGTGTGCTAGCCAGGGATTGGGTTAAAGGTTCCTGCTCAGACAGGAAGGAATCAGAACACCTTGTCTTCTATAGATTTCATTTAATTCTGCAAGTGTGCTAGTCAGGGATTGGGTTAAAGGTTCCTGCTCAGACAGGAAGGAATCAGAACACCTTGTCTTCTATAGATTTCATTTAATTCTGCAAGTGTGCTAGCCAGGGATTGGGTTAAAGGTACCTGCTCAGATAGGAAGGAATCAGAACACCTTGTCTTCTGTAGATTTCATTTAATTCTGCAAGTGTGCTAGCCAGGGATTGGGTGAAGGGTTCTTGCTCAGAAAGGAAGGGATCAGACCATCCTGTTCTTTGTAAACTTTAATTCCACAAGTGTGCTAAAACAGAAATAGGGCTTAAGGCTCCTGCTTAGAAAGGAAGGAACTAGACAGCCTTGTTCTCTGTTAGATAGAGTTAGTTGTTTTCTGCTTACTGTTTTCATAAAAGAGTGTTAGCACTGAAGTCTCTATTTGAGAGTAAGGGTCTTGTTCTCTGATTGCAGAATAGTTGTTCTTTCCCATTGCAAGTGTTATTATAATGTAATCTAGGATTCTTAGATTAATCTTTAAAGATCTACAATAGGGAAGTTGCTTTCCTGTGATTCAATTCAGAACTTCAGTTTATTCAAGCAAGTGTGATTAATTTAAGTTTCTTTACTACAACACTAAGTTGATTTTGGAATTGAGCATATATAGTGTGTGGCTATCTTTGAAATAAAAGACTTCCCTGGGTTGATAATTTATGTATCACTTGGTTGTTTGAATCAATTAAGCAATTATAGTGACCAACATTTTGGCGTCGTTGCCGGGGAAGATAGCTATAGATTTCAAAATAACTTATGATTTCTTTTCCTTAGATAAAAAGATTGCATGAAAACCCCCAAAGACACTAACCCCACAGGTGGCAAGGGAAAAGGAAAAGGAGGAAGAAAGACCTACATAGACGAAATCTTATCAAGGTCTGAATCTGCTGCTCAACGACCAAACCTTCGGAAACAAAACTCCCAGCCTTTATTTCAAGTAGTTTTTGGAACAGGGAAAGAAGTTTGGAGCCCTGAGACAGTCCAGAAGCCAATAGGAGACATTGAGGACAGAGCAAGTGCAGCAGGGGAGTAGACAGAGGTAAACATGGATGAGTACAATGAAGATCTGCATCACGAAGAACAGGCAGAAGGAGAGCAGCACTAAAGGGGAATGCACTAAGATGATTTATGAGTCTTGGAGGCCATGTAATCACAACATGGGACCAAATGAAATAGAAATTCCTGAACAAATACCAGGACTACTGCTGAACGAGAGAAAAGAGGGAAGAGCTATTCAAGATGATGCAGAAAGAAGACGAGAACCTGGAAGACTTTGTAGAAAGGCTACAATACAATCTACAAAGATCCAGTCATCCCAATGTAAGTAAGGATATTCTCAAAACTATTTTATTAAAAGGGGTAAGGGATGACTCTCTGGATATGCTGAACATGCTTGGGAAAGGGGACATATCCAAGGAATCATACGATGAAATTGTCAATTTATGCAAAAGATGTTCAAGGGGAGCTTCAAGAAACAGATTAAACAGCAGGGACACCACATTCTCTAGAGTCCAAAAATCAGCCAGCAGGGGAGCAATAAGAGCCGAGATAGGTAATCTACTTGAAGATTTCAAAACTGAAATGTTAAGCTCTTTTGCCTCACAAATGGATACCCTGCAGATTAAGAAAAAGCAAGCAGAAGCAGAAGCAGCCTTGTCTATCTTTTGTTCTCAGTGCAGAGATAAGCATCCACGAAGAGAATGTCCACTGGACAAAAATTCAATCTGCACTATCTGCGAAAAAGATCATGATACCCAAAATTGTCCATCTTTACCAGGGATCAAGGCAGCGTTACAACCAACGGACGAAGAAGATGAAGCTGTCTATCTGATGACACAGAGGAGGCAATGGCAACTGCGAGGACAAGGTATGAACTCTAACATGCCATTTGCATATTCTAATCGTTATTCT
>JASDQU010103132.1:178264-198145 GCA_032191745.1 Picea mariana
CACAAAAACAGTGAAGGAAAGTAGAAAGGATTGGTTCTACAGGCTCCTTGAAGCACTATGGGCCTACAGAACTACCTAGAGAAATACTACAGGATTCTCTCCCTATGAATTAGTCTATGGAAAGAGTGTTGTTTTTCCTGTGGAATTTGAGATAAAAACCTTAAGAACTGCTCTAGCTGTCAACCTTGATCTAACTGATGCACAGACAGCCAGGTTGCAGCAGCTTAATGAACTAGAAGAGAAAAGACTAGATGCCATTCAGCAAACAACCATAATCCAACAGCAAAGATCAAGATGACATGACAAAAATATCAAGAGAAAGCAGTTCCAAAAAGGTAATTGGGCCCTATTGTATGATTCCCGGTTCAAAGAATTTCAAGGGAAACTACGCACAAGATGGCTTGGTCCTTACGAAATAGACACAGTTTTCTCCAATGGAACAGTAAGGCTCCTCACAATCGATGACTCCAGAACTCCATTACTTGTAAATGGTCATCGGCTCCGTCTGTACCAGCAACCTATTTCTAAAGAAGATTTTAAGGCCACATGCATGGCAGACGCTCATTTTCTCTTCGTTGAGGGGGTTTCTACCCCTAATAACAATTAATTCTTTTAAATTAATTTTTCTTTAGTATTAGATTAGATTAGATTTTGTTTACTAATAATCCCTGTCAAGAAATACCATGCTACAGTCGATTTTTGCAGACCCCCGATCGAAGCAAAGCCACTAGGAGAGGATGATCCTACTTCAAAGAGATAAGATTTCACGATGTTGAAACACCACTGTTCAGCACTGTTGACTTTCACGATGCTGAAACACCATTGTTCAACACTGTTGATTTTTCCCCGATGTTGAAACACCACTGTTCAACACTTTTCATTCTTCCCACTCCCAAAACACTACAGTCCACCATCTCCTCACCATCCTTCATCGATGAAACAACACCGTCCAGCTATTGTTTCACCTTTTCTTTTTTTTGTCACCAACCCTTCATCATTTCCCCGATGCTGAAACACCACTGTTCATCACTTTCATCATTTTCCCCGATGCTGAAACACCACTATTCAACACTTTCATCATTTTCCCTGATGCTGAAACACCACTGTTCAGCACTTTCATCATTTCTTCCGATGCTGAAACACCACCATTCAGCACTTTTGACTTTCTTCTGATGCTGAAACACCATTACCCAACAGTTCTTCATCTAGCAATTGTTTCGTCTCTCTCTGTTGCTGAAACACCAGTTTTTCAACATCCTCCGTCAATAAGCTTTTACGCCCTCAGATTATGGTTCGTCCTCCTAAACAGCAAACCCTTGACATAATTCATCTATTCGATCAAATGTCTCCACCATGACAGGACTACCACAGAAAGGCATGATATGTTGTTCGCAGATCGAATCAAACAGTAAGGTGAGGTATGTAAAGTTTATGCAATTCAGTTAGACTATAGTTAATGAGAAATATTCCACGTCATTATGACCATTCAAGTGTAATTATGACTAATTTCACTTGATGGGAGGGGAAGTACATATCAAATCTGAGATATCATCATTACACCCGATTTCACCGCCGCCACCCCTAATTCACTACCCTTTCACGCATTTAACCACTATTCCTGCATAAGTTGCTCGGAAAACTCACTTTGGGCCAGAGCTGATACACAAACTCTCGACGCTGTATCTTACTAAGCTAGTAGCCATGGGAGGAGCTGTCATACGCAAAGAACCCGCCACCACAGCGCTGCTCAAACACTATCCAGCAGCATATCAAATCTTCGAGCAAGCAGGGTGGCTTAATTACTTCCGCAGGCTTCAAGGATATAATGAACAACAAGTCCTACAATTTGCCCGAAATCTTCAGGAGAACCACTCTGTTGTCACAGGCACCCGAATATTTGTAACATAAGATACATAGCAGCAGTCTCAGGCCTCCCTGGGGACGGCACTCGTGTGTTCAGTCGGAATCATATCATCAGGGATGTCCAGCAGAGCTTTTTCCTGCCCGAGGAAAGAATTGTATTGAAGGGCAGAGGCGTTCAACTCAGTTCACTGCCACCCCCATGGCCGGAGGTCGCCAGATTCATCAAGCACTACCTGACCTGTGAAGGTCGGTATCAGGTAGTCTATCAGCATGACTTCCTTTTTCTTTCTCATTTAAGGCATAACAAACGGGTCAATCTTCCCTATTATTTGCTGGGCTATTTGAAGAATATGGCACATTACTGTCGAAAGGAAAAAGATCCAACCCTGTCACTTACCCACCACCGTCTTGTTCAATTACTCATCAACAGGGGTTTTTAACAGCAAAACCATCCACTAAATAATCCACCTATAAACCCTCAACCAGCTGCCGAAATTCCCCAGGAGCAGCAACAACAAAACCCCCCAGACTTCCCCGAAGTACCCAATATCCTGCCCACAGAACCAACCAGTCCAGTCAACTCCCCTACCCCACCAAATCCACCACATACCCTACTAGATTCATCCACTCCCGCCCTTCACATTCTCAGTGATGACTCTGAACCAGAAAATGTAGCCTGCCCCATCATTCAGGAAAAACCTCCACGAAAACGAAAACAGATCGCCCCCTTTCCACCCTTCTTGCGCAAAAAGAGAACAAGAGCCTCAATGAGGCAACCCTATATGACCACTACCCTAGATCCCCCACCAATTCGACTAACATCCCGTCCACCTCCAACTTTTCCAATTCCGTGATCTTTGCCTATTCCAGCCATGGGCACTGAAACACAAGAACCAAATGCCCAGGATACTATAACACCATCTGTCTCAAATAAAGTAGCTGAAACACAAGAACCAACTACTCACTCAGTGGCTGAAACACAAGAACCAACCGCCGATATGGAGTTACAGGGACCAGATGCCCAGACATCATTTGAAGTGGATGAAACACAAGAACCAGCCACTAACTTCGAAATTGAATCTCAGGAATTAGAGGCCCAAAATGATACAACACCACCTTCCTCAAGCCAAGTAGCTGAAAAACCAGCAACCCATTCAGTGGCTGAAACACAAGAACCAACCACTGATACAGAAATTGATATACAGGAATTAGAGACCCTGGGTGCTTTGGCTGAAACACCAGAACTAGCTGCTGGCATTGACATCGAGATGCAGGAATCAGAGGTCGAAGGTGATGAAACACTACTCTTCTTCCACCAAGAGGCTGAAACACAAGCATCAGCTGCCATTCCTGTAGCTGCTCCACAAGAACCAGCTAAGGAGACTATGACCGCAACACAAGAACCAGTCATCTCTAAATCCAAACCAACAATGGCCGATGTCTTGGAAGAAAATGAGTTTTTAAAGTCTCAGTTGGAAGCATATCAGCAAGAATTAGCCAGGGCAAAGGAAGCATATGAAAAAGAGTTAAATTCGTACACCTTAGCCCGAACAACAACCTTGTCAGAGGAGACCACAGAGAGCGTGTGTAAAGAATACATGTGTTGCCAATGTGGCGATGTTTACCACCAGGCAGGCTATCAGGTGATTCAAGTTCCAGTGCCAAGGGCAGCCCCTACTCCTTCACCTTTTGAAGTCAAGGAAGAACCTGCTGCAACACAAGAACCAGCAGGCCCTAGCAAGCTCAAAACTAAACCTGTTGCAACACAAGAACCAGCAGGCCCTAGCAAGCTCAAAACTGAACCTGCTACAACACAAGAACCAACAGGCCCTAGCAAGCTCAAGACTGAACCTGCTGCAACGCAAGAACCAGCAGGCCCTCCCAGGCTTAAGACTGAGCCCTACATTGCAACAAAAGAAGCCCCTACCTTTGTCAACCAGGCTGTACAGACAGTGCGTACGGAGGAATTTACACCTCCCAATCAGATCCATCTCTCCACTTCCAGGGAACAATCTACTCAAACTTCACCTCATCCCACTACTTCCCACGCTGAAACTCAGACTTCCCAGCTATGGGATGAGCAGGCAGAAATACAAAAATGGAAGAAGGAATACGCTGAAACTCAAGCCAAAAACTTGCAAGTGCACAAACAAATCTGGATCAATCACACTTTCTCCAACTGGGAAGCTCTAGAGAAGATACGTGAGGAAGCTCGTGAGCTTAAGAAGAAGAACAAAGAATTGAAAGGCAGATTGGTCCTGGTCTTTGATTTGGTGCAGAAGCTTCTGGCCACAAGGAAGCCATCTTGCAACTACTCCTTATTCATGATGGAGAGACTCACATTATTTCAGATCAAATCCATTCTAGAAGGTAAACCCCATGCATTCATACAGTCAGCAGATTTCATCAAAACTTTTGTAGCTTCCTCTACCAGGGATCAACACCTCCTTTGTGAGGCATACTTTCATAATGAGGCTATTCTAGAAAACAGGTTGCTAAACATAAACCCCCTTGTTGGGGACATTCAAATTCGAGCATTCACCTCTTTTCTCCTCAACCAAATTATTTGGCAAGATGACTTTTTGGCTGCCCAGCATAATGAAGATAATCGCCTCCTCTGGATTAGACCAGAACCACATAGGGCAGCTACCTTTATCTCACAATATTATGAGTTCTTAAAGCAACCAGGGGTGACTGAACATGTTCAGCACCTACAATCAGAAGTGCTCCAGGATTGTGAACACACCATCAGATCCATAGAGATTCCTGCCCTCCAAGCCAACAACCTGTTTTGGTAACAATCCATGGAAAAGAGACAACAACATAATCCTTTTGGTCCTATCAATTTGGAAGTAGCAATTTCCAGGATACCCAACTACATCCAGTGTGTTAGGCATTGTGCTGAAAACTGGATAGGGTACAAGTTTTATTTTCCCATTCTCTGGTTGCGAATAGAAAGGTATCAAGTCAGTTATAAGATACCTAAGAAGGCAGAAACAACAGCATGGAAAATATTGCAGCAGGTGCAAGGGTTCAGAACGCCAATGGACAGTACCTCCCAGAGTTACAGCTTGAGTAACTTACATGATCAGAGTCGGTATCAAGACTCTGATTCAAAGTGAGTTGCCTAAGGACATGCAACATCTTGAGTTGGGGGGGATGTTAGGACCACACTATGTACCTTTTTTCCTATACTTCTTGCCACTATTATACTCTTGATTACCCTTATTTAAACTCATACTATCACTTTACCTGATCATTCTAAAGGTATACAAAGTCCTTTCTCATTACTATACGTTTAATCTGTTTTGCATAATATTTTACATCACTCTCGTACTTGACCATTGATTAGAAATGCATAAGTGTTAAAAACTACAGATTAGCATCTAAGGCCATTGTTGAAACATAGAACTGTCACACAGTCCAAGGTCGTTGTTGCTGAAACACAGAACTGATATTGAATCACAGAGCTGCTGTACAGTCTGAGGTCGCAGATGCTAAAACACAGAGCTGTTGTACAGTCCGAGGTCGCAGATGCTGAAACACAGAGCTGTTGTACAATCCGATGTCACAAATGCTGAAACACAGAGATGTTACACAGTCCATAGCTGCAGATGCTGAAACACAAAGGAAACCGCCAGGACCGACGATGCTGAAACACAAGGAAGTCGTTACAGTCAGCGGTCAACAAAGCACCAACCATCGCTCCCACATAAGAATGCCGACACAAGAGCGCAATTCACGTGGCTGAAACAGCCCGCAAATTGTGATGCTGAAACATCATCAGCAACAATGAGAAGAAGTTGTTACACCAGCCGTAACAACAATGCCTCATTCAGCTCCTGTAATAGCATTTGGTTGCGCGAGACTAGGACATTCGAGTCTAGTTTAGAAAGTAGATCCAACTAAAGATAGGACTCAGATACACTTTTTAATTTTTGATCAATTGTATCGAAGGGGTTCCCTCTTTAATAGGGAGGAAATCATCATTCGAGGAATCCAAGTTTTTATGTATTGAAACGCTTCAGAGAGAGGGACGTACTTCACTTTTGCAGATTGTAATATGATGTTTTGAAAGATGAATAAAAGACTGCTTTGATTATCCGTCTCTAGCTTTCCCGTTTTAGGGGAATCTTGTGAGAAGGGAGGGCCCACCTTCATCACAAGATTCACCTGTTAGTTTTAGAAGTGTGTTAATTCAATCTCTGATTATGATTTGATCAGCTTTTGTTTGTTGAAACACTACTGTTAATGAATTCCGCTTTGCTGAAACACTACTGAACTCTGTCTTAGTTCATTGAATGAAATTCATAATTCTTTTTATCAGCAATCTTGTGTGATGATTTTCATGTGCTAGCCAGAAACTGGGTTAAGGGTTCCTGCTCAGACAGGAAGGAATCAGAACACCTTGTCTTCTGTAGATTTCATTTAATTCTGCAAGTGTGATAGCCAGGGATTGGGTTAAAGGTTCCTGCTCAGACAGGAAGGAATCAGAACACCTTGTCTTCTATAGATTTCATTTAATTCTGCAAGTGTGCTAGTCAGGGATTGGGTTAAAGGTTCCTGCTCAGACAGGAAGGAATCAGAACACCTTGTCTTCTATAGATTTCATTTAATTCTGCAAGTGTGCTAGCCAGGGATTGGGTTAAAGGTACCTGCTCAGATAGGAAGGAATCAGAACACCTTGTCTTCTGTAGATTTCATTTAATTCTGCAAGTGTGCTAGCCAGGGATTGGGTGAAGGGTTCTTGCTCAGAAAGGAAGGGATCAGACCATCCTGTTCTCTGTAAACTTTAATTCCACATGTGTGCTAAAACAGAAATAGGGCTTAAGGCTCCTGCTTAGAAAGGAAGGAACTAGACAGCCTTGTTCTCTGTTAGATAGAGTTAGTTGTTTTCTGCTTACTTTTTTCATAAAAGAGTGTTAGCACTGAAGTCTCTGTTTGAGAGTAAGGGTCCTATTCTCTGATTGCAGAATAGTTGTTCTTTCCCATTGCAAGTGTTATTATAATGTAATCCAGGATTCTTAGATTAATCTTTAAAGATCTGCAATAGGGAAGTTGCTTTCCTGTGATTCAATTCAGAACTTCAGTTTATTCAAGAAAGTGTGATTAATTTAAGTTTCTTTACTAGAACACTAAGTTGCTTTTGGAATTGAGCATATATAGTGCGTGTCTATCTTTGAAATAAAAGACTTCCCTGGGTTGATAATTTATGTATCACTTGGTTGTTTGAATCAATTAAGCAATTATAGTGACCAACAGTTTGTACCAAAGTAGGGGGTAAATCGTCATCCTTCTCCTTAGAAGCAGAATAATCTTTGGCTCTAGTCGTGAGGGTAACGTTGTTTTGCTTAGATTCACCAGTACACATCAAAACATATGAAGTCATAGAAGAGAAAGGTTGGTCTTGAATGACCAACTGAGCCTGTTGCTGAGACGGGAAGGGTTGGGACAAGACAGCTGGGGTAGATGATTTTGGAGCTCCTTGAAGGAACTGTGTGACCTCGGCACATCGTGGACAATCCTTGGTGTAGTGATCATCACCACAGATAAGGAAAGGGTATCGAGGTTTGCACTTATCCCGATCTTCAACAGGAGTGGTTTTATTTTTCTCTGCTTGATTATTATTTTTTCCCTCCTTATTCTTGCCTTTCCCCTTTTTAGATTTGTTCTTACCGGCAGGGGTAGATTGGACAGCATTAACCTCAGAAGTTTTACCGGTGGGAGTGGCAGGAGATGGAGCACTTTGTACATTAGAAGAAGTAGATTTAGGGGTCGTACTTGAAACCGAATGTGAATGGGCATGAGCAGTACCAATCACACCAACATCTGCATGCGAGGCAGCTGGAGTAGTCGAAGTGCTAGAAGTACCAGGACGAGGTAATTCAGGTAGAAAATCGTAAAGTGTTTCCATTTGCGAATAAACGAGATCAAGATATTGAGCATGACTTATAGCCTGCTCCTCCATGACAACACCACCCATGGCAATGCCTTTACCAATTTCATTCACAAAGGATTTTGTAAACCATTCTGCCAGTAACTGATCAAGGAGTTCAAGTTTAATGAGACGTCGACGTCTTCGCCACTCATGGATATGATCAGATATATGAGTGCCTTTAGTCTGTTTAAAGGAAGTCAAAATCTCAGTCCCAGTATCATAACGAATCGGTAACTGGTAATGTGTAAGAAAATCCATAGCTAGGGTGTTGAAATTAGAGAAGAAACCTCGTGGCAATTCAATATACCACTTCGCAGCAGAACCGGTAAGGGTTCATTGAAAAAGACGTAACTGAATAGAGTCATCCATCAACGAGTTGGATGAACACCATAGGTGGAAATTCATAACGTGATTATTCGGGTCCTCTCTTGCCTTGCCATCGAATTTAGGAATGTCTGATGGAAGCTTAGCTGGAATAACAGGCCATTGGGGAGAATGACGAATAGGATCATTTAGAATCCTAGACAAATCTAGCAAATCCAAAGTAGCTAGAAAAGGTAACTGTCAATTCACCTGTGGGTACTGGTGACTTTGTGGTGGAAGCCCTGTTGGCAAACCAGTAGGACCGTATGCAGTCTGCCCATAGTGGGAAGACCCAGGCTGATTCGGTGGTGGTTGGAGAGGATAGTAGATCCAAGGATTGAAACCTTGAGTTGGATTAGGGACCTGAGTTTGTGCATTTGTACCCCAAATAGGATTTGGTATACCTGGATAGGGTTGGCCGATAGTAGGGACAGTTTGTTTCCCCCCAGTCGTTTGAGGAAGATTTTGTAGCATCTGATTCCAATACTGGGCCAAAGAAGGAGGTATATTTTGTCCAAAAGGTGGGGTTGGTCCCCTCATCGTAGGTGGAGTTCCAACCGGAAATTGTGTACCAATCGTAGGTTGTGTAGTAAGTGGATTATGTCCGGTAAGAGGAAATGGAATCGTACCACCTTGTCCACCAACGAGAATCTGCAAGTTTGGTGTAATGGACGGTATAGTTCCACTAGGGTTAGGATTGCCAAAAAGAAATGGAGGGAGTGTCGGAATAAAACCAGGAATATTATACCCAGAAGGACCCCCAAGAGTACCAGATGGGGCTTGCGGAGGTGTTGGAACAGAAGTATTCAACAAAGCATTCAACGCATGGTATCCGGGTGGTAGTGTCGGAATGGCATCAAGCATTCGTTGGGTATTGATAGGAGGAAGACTAGCTGCAGTAATTCCGGTTTGGACACTCATAGTATTCACGATATGGGCCATCTCGTCCGAGAGAACAAAGTGATAAGTGGTAGTCACTGGTATATTCTCTGTCTCAGAAAACACCAGAGGGTTGATTTCGTAAACTGTAGGTGACTCAGTACCAAAAAGAACCCTATGGAAATTACATGACCAAAAAGGATCTTGGCCTTCTACAGCAAAAACAGGCCCAACAGCTGATTTAGAAGATGTAACAACTGCTTCTCTGGAAGAATTTAATCACACAAAAGGTCGCTCACCACGGCGAATGCAATAGTCCTCTCTAGTATTGGTAATTCGAAAAGGTTCTAGAGAGTCAGTTGATTCTACTTGTGGTGTGGTGACAACTGGGACTTCACTCGTTTCCATGTGCATTGGGGTAACAACTAGGACTTCACTCTGGCGAGGAGAGCCCTTAGGTGTACCGGTAGGCAAGGGTTGAGAACCGTCCAGATGCTCTGGAGATAAACCTTGCATCCTACGTGAATGTCATGGGGGAGCAATTGTAAACAAGTGACAGGCTCTGCGAAGAAATTATTATGGTCAACTTCGAGAAACAAACAAAACGCACTAGTAAACAAAATCTAGGAAGCAATCACCAGGCAAACAAGACCTTCTAATTTCGAAGCCACTAGTTGGTGATGAAATCCAACGTCAAAACAATGAGATGAGAAGGGGCGGGGCTAGGGTTGAAAATTTACGCTGACGACCTGCTTAACGGACTTACACCCTGGTGCAAGCTCCCACACATAATCGTGGGTATACCCTCCAAGGAGCTCGAGTGAGTTTGGTCAACGTCAATTCTAGGTACCGTGAAGACTTTCCCCTCCACAGTCACCTTGGGTAAGAACCTAGAGAGATAGGCCACTAAGGTCACCACAAACAATAGTAATGCCTGGGGAAATAGTCGACAATCCGATCCACACGCAAGGGCAGGGTATCGAGCCTGAAATCAACTCAAAGGCTTCCACTCATCATTGTGGGTATACCTCGTGAGTGACCCCCGTAATACGTGCAATCTCTACACTGATACCAACAAAGCAGGGTGAGTAACTCTGTCAGTACCAATGCGACCTAGTGCTTGACCCTTGTGTGAGAAGGGCTTCCCAGGACAAGATGTTGCAAATGGAATTTAACACTCCCTAACACAAGATGCTATTGTGTATTTTGTGCTTTTGGAGAGTGTATCTCTCTTCCTACTCCAAAGCGCTAGCCTAGCTAAATGTTGGTGTAAAAGAGCCCTATAAAAGAGTTACTAGATAAATTTTAAGATTACGCAATGTTTTTAAAAGCTGTTGTTTACTCAAAGGTAACGGAAGTGAAACTTATGTTGTATGACTCTGACCCAAACAATGCAAGGATGAGAATGAAATATATCACTTTTCGTTCAATGAATCCTATGTATAGGAGAGAGAGAAAGTTTTTCCAAATCAACTTTATACTACAATGCACAATTTCCTTTCAAATGTCTATGCAAACAATCACATATAAAATGAAAAGTCTCTATTGTGTCTTTTTCAAAGCTTCAACAATCTCTAAAATTTGATTTTCAATGTTTTGTAAATGACAAAAACAATTTGATGAAAGAAAAACTTGTGTTCACTTTTCAAAAAAGGATCCTCACTATGCCAATGAGAATACAGAAAATCAAATGAATGAACAAGCAAATAACCCAATCTACTCTTTCAATGAAAGCAAAAATACAAAGCAAACCAACGTAATCTTCTGAAATGCAAACGAAATGATTTCTCAAACCAATAAAAAAATGAGAAAACCAAGCAAACTTAACCTTCAACCAATCACTGGTTCTCGATTAATCAAACACATCCAAAAACTGAAGTCAGACAGAATGGTTTTGCCAAGAAGAGTCAAGAAATGAAAGCCAAGCCACAAAGGACAAGAAAAACCTTGAAAATCTAAAATTGTTCACACAAGCAAACTAAAGAAAGAAATATATCAATCAGATGTCCAAGAAACTCATAAGAAGTATTCCAACTGATCTGGGCAGTCAGAAAGAAACAATTCAAATTCAAATTTTTGAAAAAATTATGTTCGCAGGCAAGCAATGTAACACAGTGCGAGAATCAGTGATTCTCATAGGCAACCTTTGAGCAAGGTGCGAGGACCTCGCACTGAAACCTATGAGCAGGGTGCGAACCTGACCAGTTCTCGCAGGCTGCAATGAGGTGCAGTGCAAGAATTCCTGAACTTATCCAAAAATTTAAAAAATGAAGTAAAATTCAAAAACGTTTCTGGACTCAGAAGGTCTATCAGGATATCCTGAAGACTCGGAGACTGATAGGACAGGAGAAAAATGAAACCAGAGCAAATGGCCAAAGAAAAATACAAAAAACCACAAAGAAAATGGGATTGTCCCCAGTGGAGTCGCCAATTTTGTTATTGGATAAATCCGTAAGTGCGGACACAAACCGATCTCCCTAGATCCACCTGGATCTAGAACAAAACAGGACAGAATGATACTCTTTCCCTAGATTTTAACTATTGAATATACTAAGAGGCACAATTAAAGAAAATACCTTATAATCGCTTCCTTTGGTCTTTGTTGTTCCTGCTTCGCTCCAATGCTCTCGTACAGTCAAGATCAAGACAATACAAACCAATCGAAGTGAAGAAAGCACATTCTATTCAACAATTAATCTATGTATATGATCAAGGAGTTATACAATAAAGTGCAATTAACTTTATGGGAAAGGGAAACATTACTGTATTATATTGATAGAAAGTAAAACTTACAACCTAAGCCTTGATGTTGCAAGCCTCCTTTCGATGACCCTTAGCTCTGACACACACACTTGCTCACTTGCATGAAGAAGATCAACCACCTTTGATAACCTTGCTGGAGTTCCCTAGCTGTTGTAGCTTTAGTCCTTCACACAGTATTTCACTAATTCTCCAATGTCTCTCTTGCTTGTTTTCTTCTAACCTTTTCCATGAGAATCAACTCAATATATAGGAGAGAATGAATTGGTTACTTGGATAAGAATGATCCCAAAATATCAGGAAATCCAGTACTTAGATAACCATTCGAATGGCATCTCATCCTTCTAGAATATTCCCTTCTAGAAGCTTCGAGAATTCTTCTTTTTCCCTTCTTTAGAAAGTGTTCGCACCCTAGCGGTTATGCACAGTGCGAAATTCTCACACCCTGGCTTAAGGAAGCCTGCGAGAATCATGCATTCTCGCAGACAAATGTATTAACAGCCTGTGAACCTTCCTCAAAAATGGTATTTCTGGAAAGAGAAGAAAGTAACTTTTCTCAGGAGAAAGTTCTAATGAAGAGCCTGAGTACACCATTATCAATAGATCATCATGACGACCAAAATAATGGGTAACATCAGGAGCACACGATAGAAAATGTGCTAAACCAATTCATTTATGCTATCACATGTGTAGATTTTCCATAGTCTTTTCCCCAATTTGAGTACATGTTTGGGGAAGAATTTCAAGAAAAATTGGATCCATCCATTTTGTCTTCGACATATTTTATTTTCAAGATAGATGAGTCTGCCATGTCTTATACTATGCCCTACGAGATTAGTCCAGGGAAATATTTACATATAAACTCTGGGCTAGATGCAGACCAACATAAATAGTTAGTAGATATCCTTAAAAAACAATCAGGAGCATTTGCCTGGGAATACACTGACATGAAGGGTGTACACCCTGACACATGCATCCATCATATATACACCCAGGGAGAGGTAACACTTGCTAGGCAACCCCAAATAAGGATGGACCCAGCACTCAAAGACATAGTCAAGGAGGAAATCCAAAAGTTGTTAAATGTCGGATTTATCTATCCCATCTCCGACAGTAAGTGGGTATCCCCGCTTGTAGTGGTTCCAAATAAAGTGATCGGGAAATAGATATTTTTTGTTTATTTCTGAGAACTCAACAAAGCCACTCTGAAAAACTATTTTCCTCTTCCTTTCATTGACCAAGTTCTAGATACCTTATCTGGAAAGAAATATTTTTCCTTTATAGATGGGTACATCGGGTACAATCAGATTCTTATAGCACCTGAGGACCAAGACAAGACTACCTTTACTTGTCCTTGGGGAACCTATGCCTATAGGGTCTTACCATTCGGATTGTGTAATGCTCCTACCACTTTTCAACGAGCAGTATTAAGGATATTTGTCGATCTTATTCATGATTGTGTGGAGGTCTACATGGATGAATTCAAAGTCTATGGAAACACTTACCAGGAAGCCTTAGACAACTTAGAAAAAGTCCTCATCAGATGCCAGGAAATGAACCTATCTCTAAGTCATGAAAAATGCAAAATGTTGTTAACTGAAGGAGTGGTTCTAGGACATCATGTTTCATCTGAAGGGATAAAAGTCGATCCTGCAAAGATTGAGGTCATTGTTAGACTTCCACCCACCAAGACTTAGAAAGAGGTGAGAAGATTTCTCAGACATGCCAGATATTACCGACGGTTTATTGAAAATTTTACAAAGATTGTTGCACCTATGTTTGGATTATTGATAAAAGATGTTGATTTTGTTTGGACTGAGTAGTCTCAAACTGCCTTTGAAACCCTGAAAGCCAAGCTATCTGTGGCACCATTTCTTAGAGGGACCAATTGGACTCTCCCATTTCATATATCCACTTATGCCTCTGAAACTGCAATAGGAGGGTTATTAGGGAAGAAAGAGGACCAACAGTTCTATGCCATTTATTTTGTAAGCAAGAACTTGTCCCCTGCCTAGTTGAACTACACAGTCACCGAGAAAGAGTTCTTGGCAGTTGTTCATGCTATTAACAAGTTTCATCATTACATTACAGGTTATGAAGTATTTGTACATACCAATCATTCCACCATTAGATTCCTCATGAATAAACCTATAACTAATGGCTAAGTGACTAGGTGGCTCTTGTTATTGCAAGAATTTAATATTATTGTGCTTGACTGACCTGGGAAGGATAATGTACTAGCTGACTTTCTTTCCTGAATAAAAAATGAGGATGATGATATCCCTGTAGATAATAGTTTCCGAGATGAGCATATTTTTTTCCTCTCTGTCAATACCCCATGGTTTGCGGATATGGAAAACTATCTAGCTACTAGGAGGTTACCGTCTCATTTGTCACCTCATGAAAAGAGGAAAATTATTACACATAGTGCTAATTACTCTTGGGTTGGTCATGATATTTTTCGCACAGGTCCTGATTTGATTATGCGTAGATGTGTCTGAGAGAACGAGGTACCTGAAATACTATGAAGTTGTCATTATGGACCATGTGGTGTCCATTTCTCTGATAAATGCACCGCATATAAGGTATTACATTCAGGTTACTATTGGCCTAGCATTTTCAAAGATGTTGCCAAGTATGTGAGAAGTTGTGATAGTTGGCAAAGGATAGGTAGACCTACGTCAGATGACAAAATGCCTTTGCATGCCCAAGTTATGATAGAACCCTTTGAAAAATGGGCCCTCAACTTTGTAGGACCAATTTCACCCATGTCTCGTAGGAAGAACTATATCTTGGTTTGTACGGACTATGTCACCAAACAGGTAGATGCAAAATCCCTATTTAGGGCCACAGAGAATTCTATTGTATAATTCATCTATGAAGACATCTTTACCTGCTTCGGTGTCCCTCGTGAAATTGTTATCGACCAAGGCACTCAATTCACTTCCAAGCAGATGAAAGAGCTGACAGAGAAATATGGGATTAAACACCGTAAATCTTCTCCATACCACCCACAAGCCAATGGTCAGTTAGAATCCACAAATAAAGTTTTGGAAGCCATCTTGACCAAGACTATTCAGTTACATCACCAAGATTGGGATGATAGGCTCCCAGAGGCTTTGTGGGAATATCGGACCACCTGGAGAAATACCACTGGGCATACCCCTTATGAGCTAGTGTATGAGAAACAAGTACTTTTACCTATAGAATTCCAAGTAAGGACCTTCCGTATTTCCACAGAATTAGGATTGAACCTAGATGAATCAATGAGCCCTACAGTTGAATGAGTTGGATGAAATCAGGCAAGATGCCATCCAATGGACGATACTAGTCCAAAACCAGAGGACCAAGTGGCATGAAAAGTTTATTAAGAAGAAGCACTTCCATCCTAGTGATTGGGCTCTATTGTTTGATTCCCGGTTCAAAACCTTCAAAGGAAAACTTACCACCCGTTGGTTGGGCCCTTACAAGGTAGACACTGTATATGACAATGGAGCTATAAAAATTAAAACAATTGACGATGGACAAGTCTCCTTTGTGGTAAATGGACACCGACTTAAATTTTATCATAAGCCCAT
Source organism: Picea mariana (assembly GCA_032191745.1). Lineage (NCBI taxonomy): Eukaryota > Viridiplantae > Streptophyta > Pinopsida > Pinales > Pinaceae > Picea > Picea mariana. The sequence continues at coordinate 193,646 of JASDQU010103132.1, forward strand.
TTCCAGAGAGGATTTTCTATAGGTCATGTCAGCTGACAAGGCATTGGCCTTAGTAGATGGGGAAGTTCCCCCTTGTTCTTGAAAAGTTTTTTTAAAGATTTCCTACTGTATATATGTAAATAGTTTTTGAATTTTGTTAATAAGGCAATTCTAGAGGTTTCTGTAAGTATTTATTTCACCAGGAGTACACAGTTTCAAGGATATTTCTTCAAAACATTGTTATACTTGAATTTGTGTCTACTAAAGCATCAAATGAATATTAATTTACTGTAATTAGCCATGTTTTTGCAAAAATTATCATTTTTTTAAAGGAATTCTAAAGCAATTGCTCTTGAAACTCTTCACCACTGTATAAGGAAGTGATACCATAACTATCAAGCCTAGAGGTCTCTCGTACAGTTTTTCCAAGAAACCTGAGTAAGTAAGTCAAGTCTCTTTATCAAAGAGTAACAAGGAGGTCTAATTAGCAGTTAGTCATGGAAACATCATAATAATTACAAAAGAAGAAAGTGAGTTGAGCCTAGAGATACCTTTCTGTTCTTTCTCAATGGTACCATCCACTACACACTAAATGGCTTGATTATATCATATCTTTAGATAGGCCACGTCCGCTTAAGTACCCCTTACATCGGGAAAATCACTAATAATATAACAGAAAGTCATCCTCTAACATAAATACCATCCCAATTGAAAAGAAAAAGAAAAAAGTTGTTTTCAGAGTTGTCCCTCCATATTCTTGCATAAGCAATCTTATATTAAAATCTTAAAATATGGAGGGCAGTCTCTAAGGGTTTAAAAGGCTAACCTGTCAGGCTACTGAACAGGTCTACTAGCAGTGGGTACCGGCCTGTGGTATGACTAGGTAAACCCACCGGAGTACTGAACAGGCTTGCTAGCAGTGGGGCATTCTACCTAGCGAAGATGGTAATCTGACAAAAATAAATAATAAATCTAAACTTGTCCTGATGTACGACATTACTTGCAGACAAAGTTGATATGAAGTATGTGTGGTTAAGCTAAGTTTAATGAACTCCATAAATTTTCCATTGGGAAATAACTCTAATACTATCTTGAATCTCTCTTGCCTACCTCTTCTTATCTATATATATGATCTATTATCCTATAGGTGGGGCCATCTCCTAACTGTCTCATCAGACCAATCTGTGAAATTTCATCTTTACACTTGACATACTGTAAATCTTTGGCTATTGGGGGATACTAACTAATTTCCTATACTTTTGATTGTGAGGTGTCACAATACTTAGGTGTAGGGGAGGGGTTCATGAGCTGACAAATGATCATTGCCTAGAGAAATGAGTCTTTGCAAGAATTTTTGTATTATTATCATGATACAGGTTATTACATTGATAGTCATGTTATTTTTAAAATGCTTAACTCCTATGTGCTATAAATTACTGAATTCATGCTTAACAGACCACTCTTTATTGGTTATCTTCCATTACAAGCTGCATATTGTAGGTTTGACAACACATGTTTTATGCTTGCTATAACCCGTTCATTATAGGTTTTGACACTATATGTCATATGCGAGAAGAATGAGTGATCATGGAGCACTCTACCTCTGCTCATTAACCACTATGGTTGTCAAAAACACTTCAAAAATTGCAGGCTATCCATTATAAGAGGCAAAAATTCACTTAACACAGGGGTACCGGATGAAGTACTGTATGAGGTGCCGGATGAGATGTCATTTGAAGTGCCGAATGGAGTGCCATTGAATTGAATACCAGTAACTGTCCTAGATTACAGGTAACCAAAATTCAATTATATTCAATTACATTGGTTGCAGCCATTGATTAAAAGATGCTTCATATGGTTATGATCAAATGTCCAAGTCAAAAGACTTGGACATTGATCTAATCACGCACCAGTACATTGCTCCAAAGCTTTCCATAAAATTTGAATTTCCCACACATGGCAGCTTGCGCGCACATGTGGGCAACATACTCCACCATAAGAGCATCCAAAATCGGTCTAGGCACTCTATTATCTCATTTTCCCTTGCCATTTGCTCTCCTTTGCATTAAGAAATTGCGCCCAACCTCTGTCATCTCGTCCTCTGTTTAAAACACATTCGTCTTGTGCTAAATCCGTGCCACTACTTGGCTTGATTTCACCCTTGATTGGTGAATTCAACCTCTGTCACAATGCCCAGGAGATACGAACCCTCCTCCTATGCAGACTTGTTTTCCATTCTATAATTCACATAGTGCAGAGAAGTGTTTCTATGTGTTGGCTGGGGGCCATTTCTGTCTAGTTTCCAGGGCCATGATGACAGCCTCTCTATGCAATTCACAGTTTGTTTTTATTGTAAGACAACACATGTAGGGTCTCTTATATTTGAAGTCATAGAAGAGTCCATTTCTGCTGCAACAAAGCTCCCAAGAATAGGAGATAGACGGTTCAAAAACCATCAATTGTTGCGCTCAAATTACAACAGGGTGTTCAAGCCCGAATTCGAGAGCGTTTTAGGAGCCAAAGGGTATTCTAAGGAGTGGATAAAGCCAAAATTAGTTAACCCCCTCATCATCATCACAAGGTTAATTACATGTGAAGGTAGATACTCCACCTTCAAAGCTTTCCATTTTAGATTGCTGGCTCATTTTCTATTCAAAAAACCCTTGAACTTTCCCTTTTATTTTCTCAAAAGCTTCGGGAAGATGTCTTCGCAATTGAGGAAAAATGTGACTAACCCCCACAATAGTCTCTTCCACCACGGTTTGATCGAACTCCTCGTTCTTATTCAACTAGAGAAGCAGGGGAAAAGTTGGGATGCCTTTATCTACCAATTTGCAAACCCCCACTTGACAATTAAGACCGACAAAAAGCCACTTAGCCTAAAAACTATCTCTCCATCTGTTAGCGTCAGAAGTCACTCTTGGATCGCAGCAGGAGAAGAGCCCGATGCCCATCAGTTTATGTCACAATTTTTTTATAAAAAGGGGTGATCAAATGGAAGTTAACTCAAAACAATGTTGTTCTAACTCCGAAACTAGGCTAGGCATGCATGGGCAAGTGAGGTCTTAGATAAACTTCAGACGGTGAGTTTTAGTAAGGGTGAGTAGGGGGAAGACTTGTATAAGATGACTTCAAGGGTCTGTCGTAAACATCAGGTTTCTAACAAACTGTAGGAGAAAACATCTAAACGCAAGATCTTCTTACATTCAAACGCAGAAAACCAGAGAATACAACAATGCAACAATAAATCCTTTATCGTAACATAATTGCAATAATTCATGTGAATCAGTCAATCATGAACTCCCTCGGTATGAGATGAAAACTAGATGGGATGAGAAAACTATATGTCATTAAACAAGAAATCTTACATACAAATGCATAACTAGAGAACTAGAGACGTCTACTAAAACTTTACAATCTGGAGCTTCGCTCTACCATCGATGCTTACAAAAATGGTGAAAACGCCTACATATACTCAAAACAACAACAACTGCAAAAACAAGACGCTGCATTAAAAACATTGTGTCTGCATGTCTTCTGACAGTATGTGCATGCAGACTCTGGCCGATCGTGCACCCAAGACAAACGCTATCAAATTTTGGACTATCCTGCTACAGATGAATCAACCAGCTTTAGTCCTTTGCTGGACTTTATTTTTATGGTGGAGATGATTCTCAACCACCAGCAACAACCACAATAACTACTTTCTTGGGACTGGGGACAGCCTCGATCAACCCTACCTTCTGGGACATGGAGGTCTCCTAATGGTGCCACCTGGATTAGTTGAACGGTCTCTCTTTGGATGTTGCTTCGCTGGACTGTTGCAAGGGACCCTATGTCGGATGTTAAAAAGGGTATGATGGGAGCGATGGCATCAACAGGGTGGAGGCGATGGAGAGGAAACAAGAGTTGTGACATAAGCTGAGGAATGCCACGCAGTCTGAAAAGAAAGAGGAGGAAGGTGTGTGGAGTGTGGGGGTACAGGTGGAGAACAGGTGGCAACGGGGAGGATGACTCAGACAATGACNTATCCTGCTACAGATGAATCAACCAGCTTTAGTCCTTTGCTGGACTTTATTTTTATGGTGGAGATGATTCTCAACCACCAGCAACAACCACAATAACTACTTTCTTGGGGCTGGGGACAGCCTCGATCAACCCTACCTTCTGGGACATGGAGGTCTCCTAATGGTGCCACCTGGATTAGTTGAACGGTCTCTCTTTGGATGTTGCTTCGCTGGACTGTTGCAAGGGACCCTATGTCGGATGTTAAAAAGGGTATGATGGGAGTGATGGAATCAACATGGTGGAGGCGATGGAGAGGAAACAAGAGTTGTGACATAAGCTGAGGAATGCCACGCAGTCTGAAAAGAAAGAGGAGGAAGGTGTGTGGAGTGTGGGGGTACAGGTGGAGAACAGGTGGCAACGGGGAGGATGACTCAGACAATGACATGACAGGAAAGGGGGGCCGCTAGAGTGAAATGACATTCTAGACCCCCCCCCTCCATTAAAGGAAGAACC
>JASDQU010103132.1:207744-219556 GCA_032191745.1 Picea mariana
TTCACTTATTAGTTAACAACAGGACATGCCCTTCAGGATGCACTAGGTGCTCCAAGGGTGCCACTTGCCTCATTATGTTTCCCTTGCGAGACGTGCCCTTCAAGACGCACTACGTGCTCCAAGGGTGCCACTCGCCTCAATCCATTTTTCTTGTGCGACGTGCCCTTTAGGACACACTACGTGCTCCAAGGGTGTCACTCGCCTCTTGAATGACTTGGTAGACATCAAAAATCCCTGGAATCAATACTCCATCAGGTGATCTTGTGGGAGACTAAGGGCCTATAAGGAATAATTCCCCTGCCTTATTGTGTGCCCCATAGAATCATCGTGAATGACTGTCACAGTCTACCCTCACAACATCGTGGGTATTCTCGAACTAGGTAATCGTTAACCTACATTTCGAGCCACGACGGGAGTGCTAGTAGGTTGTGGCAGGGATTTTGTCCACACCTCTCCCTCAATGTCTCTAGTTGTTATGCGTGACCCCTTTACTCCACATGTGAGTCTGGTCAACAAGCTATCGTCAGCCTACATCATCAATGAATCATGTCAGAAATAAAATCAATCATCATAACATCTAATCAGATGCGCATAGGTCATATCAACAATAATAAAGCCCAATAGCCCACTCCCTGAATCGATCCGAAGTCCAAGGGGTTTCATATATGCCTCAGCATCCTCGAGGTCCAAATTCCTGCACACTCAGGAGAACCCAGTCAATAGCACATGTCTATGTAAACACACAAAATAACATATGATCACATCCTTAATTCCTCATCATCATAATCAAACGGCCAATAGTATAATAATTTGGATCACTTGCAAGCAAGTGTTCTCAAAGAATAATTTTTCTCAATGTGTGCAAGAGTGGGATGACACCCCCTCTTGGTCTAAACTTTGTCCTGAAATTTCACAATATATAAGTGTTGAAATAGTGTGTATCACAGTATCATAAGTCTATCTATCTAACAAAAATGGAAATTGTTGGTGCATATCATATGCGTCCTCCCTGGTCATCGAGTGCGGACTATAGTTATCCCACTAGACCTTGACCTGATCTATTGTTCGACGTCGTAGTCGTCAAATGCGATGATCCAGGATGCAGATCGACTCAGCTGTGAGTGCCCCCTTGTCTGATACCTACAAGGAACGCATGTCAATAACATGAGTAGGATCACAAATATAATGTCTCAAAACAGATACGTGAAAAACATCGTTCATACGCCTCAAATAATTAGGCAAGGCTAGTCGATAGGCCACGGGCCCCTTCCTCTCCACAATCTCAAAGGGTCCCATGAACCTAGGAGAGAGTTTATCTCCCTTTCCAAACTTGATATAACTCTTATGTGGTTTTACCTGCAATAAGACTCGATCACCCACTTCGTAACTACGGTCAACATGGTGCACATCACCATGACTCTTTTGTCGATCCTGCACTTCTTTGATCCTTTGTATTATTGTTTTCATTTGATCTTCCATTTCTTGGATCACTTCTGGTCCCACCAGGATCCTATTCTCAAGCCGATCCAAACTCAGAGGCATCCGACATGGTCACCCATAAAGAAACTTGAAAAGCGCCATCTTAATGGTGATTTGGTAATAGTTGTTATATGTGAATTCTACCAGTGGAAATAATTCTTCCCAATGCTTCTGTTGGTCCATCATGTACATGTGCAACATGTCTTCCAAGATTTGGTTTATTTGTTTGGTCTGCCCATCAGTCTCCGGGTGATACGCAATACTAAAGTTAAGTTGTGTTCCCAAGGCCTCTTGGAAACTAGTCCAAAATCGTCCAGTAAACACCAATCCTCGATCGGATATAATCCTCTTAGGTATGCCATGCAGCCTCAAAATATAACTAATGAAAACTCTAGCTATGTTAGGTGTCTGATACATCGTACGGATAGGAATAAAATGATCAATCTTGGTCAGAGTGTCGACTACCACAAAAATCGAGTCGTGTATCCTTGTCGTTAGTGGTAATCCAACAATGAAATCCATCGAAATAACCTCCCATTTTGATTCTAGAATAGTGTGTGGCTATAGTAATCCTATTGGATGTCTATGTTCAATCTTCACCTACTCACATTCTAAACATCTGGCCACATAGTTGACTATGTCTACCTTCATTCCTTTCTAGAAGAATAAGGGTTTAAGGTCCACCCTCATCTTCGTGACCCCTAGGTGAGACATGTACACTGCTCTGTGAGCCTCGTTTAGGATCAAACTCCTCAATTCGTCATTCGGTGGCACGTAAATTATATTTTTAAATCGCAATAGTCCATCTTCGTCCAACGTAAATCCTTCAAATCTTGGTACCATCATTGTGTTTTGTCCGATAAAATCCTTGACCTCTTTGTACCAGTCATCGTCGCACTATAAGATTAGAATATTTTCATGTAGATTCGTCTGAAGCATCAATACCAAAAAGATGCATGGTCTCTGACTCAATGCATCTGCCACTCAGTTCATTGTTCCTTTTATGTAAGTAATCTCAAAATCGTACTCACTAAGAAATTCTGACCAACGTCGTTGTCGCGTGTTCAGGTCGCTTTGCGTAAAGATGTGTTGTAGTCCAGAGTGGTCCATTTTTAGTTCAAATTTTCATCCAACAAGGTAGTGTCTCCAAACCTTCAAGGCATATACAATGGCTAACAACTCCAAATCGTGCGTCATGTAGTTCTCCTCATGCCTTCTCAATTTCCTCGATATGTAAGCGATCACTCGACCATCTTGCATCAAGAATCCACCTAATCCTTCCTTGGATGTGTCAGTGCATACTAAGAAGTCTGTGTCCATGTCAGGGACCTTTAGTATCAGTGTCATTGTCAACAGCTTCTTGAGCCTTCGAAATGCCTCCGCGCATTTTTTGGTCCAAACAAACTTCTTGTTCTTCTTCTGCAATTATGTGTTTGGATTTGCTATCTTCGAAAATCTCTCGATGAATCGTCAATATTATCCTACTAAACCCATGAAGCTATGCACTTCTAGGACATTCATCGGCGCAGTCCATTCCATAATAGCCTCGACCTTTGCTAGATCCATGGTGATACCTTCGTCGGAGATGACATGCCCTAAGTAATGAATTTTTGATTGATAAAATGAGAATTTGGACAACTTCCTAGACAATTTGTGCTCTTGCATACACTGTAGTACCAAGCGTGAGTGCTCGTCATTCTTCTCCATCGTCCGAGAGTAAATGAAAATATTGTTAATGAATACTTGGATGAACTTATCCAAGTACTCGCGGAACACCCTGTTCATCAAACTCATAAATACCCCTGGGGAGTTTGTTAGTCCAAACAGTAAAACAGTAAACTCGTAATGTCCAAACCTCATCTTAAAGGTGGTCTTAGGGACGTCATCCTCCTTGATCCATAATGGGTGATACCTTGATTGCAAATCGATCTTTGAAAACACCATCGCACCCTTCATCTGATCGAATAGATCATCAATCCTCGAAAACAGATATTGATTCTTGACCATTGCCTTGTTCAATTGACGGTAGTTAATGAAGAGTCTCCATGACCCATCCTTCTTTCATATGAAAATAATATGTGTGCCCCACAATGACACACTTGGACGTATAAGTCCTAGGTCTATCAGTTCCTTCAATTGCATTCTCAACTCCTGTAACTCCGGGGTTGACATACGATAAGGCGTTCTATCTATCGGTTCAATCCTCAGTTTTAGGTCTATGGTATACTCAAATTCCCTCTCTGGCGGCATCCCAGGTAACTCCTCTGGGAAGACATTCGCAAACTCTCTCACCAAGGAAGGTGTTCTATACCTTCCACTATTCCCTTCTCGTTTAATGCAAGGATCGCATAAAGCTTACATCCCTTGCACATGCTCTCTCGTAGCTGCAAGGAAGAGATGAACCTCAAGGAAACTCCTTGGTTATGTCCCACAATTACACGTCTTTTTCCCTCATCATCAACCAAGCTCAACCATTTTGTCTTACAGTTGAGTATTGCCTCATGCGATTCCAACCATTCCATACTGATCATGATGTCATAAAATCCTAACATCATGACGTATAGGTTGGCCCTAGTGAAAAATTCTCCCGGGTTAAGGGTACATCCCATAACCTTTCCTCCAACCTTTTGTTTGGCTCCCAAAGCCATCTCTACAAAGCTAAACTCATCCTATTCGACTACCTTTACCTTAATCCTTTTTAGTACTGCACCAAAAATGAAACTCTTGGTAGCACCGGGATCTATCAAAATACTAAGGGTCTGGTCAGTGATGGTACCTGGCATCTCGAGCACAGTCGACTGGTGCTCTGCCTAGCGGTTATTCATGGCTGCATGAATCTTATGGGCCTTGCCCAAATATCCCATGGTAGTGGGTTTGGCTGATCCATATGCTCTAGTCCTCTCTACAGGGTAGTCGCACTGGTAGTGTGGCTCCCCACAAGTCCAACACCCCTTCTTCGGTCCAGTACTACTGGTACCCGAAGTAGAAGTTGACGGCCCACTGGCCTGGAATCCTGGTCTGTTCTTCTAAACAGGCCTAAACTGTTGTTGTTTCTGACACTGTTGTTGATGTTGTGGTCCCCGATAAGGATTCCGATGTTGAGGTGCTGGTCGTCGAGGTGTAGTGAAAGTGGATCCTCTCTGGAAGCCACGATATCCTGGCGTCTGTCTAGCTAGTGTTTGATTTTGTTGCATACTAGATACCATCTGCCATGTTTTTCTCGATGGAGTCCTGCTCTAACCCCTACTAATAAGTTCCTCCTCTGTTATGAGAGCCTTTCGGATGGTATCATACAAGTTCTAAGGCATTAGAATCCTAACCTTTTCATGTATGCTGACATTAAGGATGAACAAGAACCTGTTGACCTTAAGTTTCTCAGTATTAAGGTGCGGAGCATACCGAAGCAACTCAATAAAACAAGCCTCGTACTCAGGCATCATACGTCCACCCTGTCGTAAGGCATTGAACTCATTGAAATGATGCTCAATGAATTCCTCTTATAGGTACCTCTCTCGTAATCGTTCCTCGAATAGTTCCCTTGACATGTCTTCGATGACCATGTTCAATTGTGGAAGGAGTGTCTTCCACCACAGAAGAGCACTCCCCTTCAATTGAAAGACCACCCTACAAACCTTCATGTTGGAGTTATAGTCGTGAAGTGTAAAGCACATCGCCATATTCTCCAACCATGCCTCGGTGGCTGCGTCGTCCGAGGCACCAAAGAACTTGGGAAATTTTCCCTTCTTGAGTTCACGGTGAATGCTACAAGTACCGACCAGAGCGCGTGGTGGACCCTCAGGGGGTGCCACAACCCTAGCCTCATCTCTGTCTAAACGGCTAATCATTGCCTCAGAAATGTGTTGAAAAGACCTCATCAGCCCAACCACATCACCCACCGCTATCTGCTCCTACCCGACAACATGTTCATCTCTCTGGGGGTTAGACCCCTCAGACATGGATACTACTGGAGGCATCGTGCCTCCTCCCCTAGCACCATGTTGTCTACCTCCACAACGTCCTCTAACCATGATTACCGGCACAAATAAAAGTCAACTTAATTAGCAACATTATAATCAAATATCATATCAATGAAAGTCATAGTGTTTCCAAGTTGTGGGTTGAACCCACTCTGATACCATATGTAACGACCTCAAATCGTTACGACTGCAAGCGAAGTGAAAGTGCAATTTTTTTTTCTTTAGGAAAGAAGGCAACGACAATAATAGTTGAACCCCACAACCTAACGATGAACACAAGAACGTAGATCAGGAAACGGACAAATACGACTCCACGCACTAGCATAAGAGAAACTGGGTGAAACATGCGTAAAATAAGAAATAGAAATGACTACCCTCCTGGCACAACATGACCATTCCTCCAAGCTAAAGGACAGCATACACCCTCCCGACACAATGGTCATGATGACTAGTTGCTAGAACCTCTATGGTACACAAACCCAACGCATGAAGGTGTTACAACCCAAGCACCAACAAAGGACTTACAAAGATCAACACACCCACAATGGGAAGCACAGACTCAGGCCAGGTTATCCTTCACCTCTACCCAATAGGGCGCACCATGATCCCCTCATCAGGAATCATGTCATCCCAGGTCGATAGGCGCGACAAGATAGATAGACCCTCAACACAAGCGGAATTCAACGCTCTAGAAGACTGAGATAACTGACAAGAAAATGATGCCCACACACCCAATCAACAAGTCGACAAGACACAAGACGTCATCTCTCGAAATAAAATTTCGCAACTATCTGTAAATGTCTAGTTCCTACAAGGCAAACCTATGAGGTGAAACAACTATGACCAACCACTAAATCAATTCACCTTAAGGTACAAGGCTATGCCATTGCATCAACAATGACTTGAACATGATGCAATGGACACTATTTAGAGACAAGGCACCATCATGTACCTGGAACAGTCTTTAAAAAGGTAAAATCATTCAGTGAAGGATATAATATTAACACTATTAAATTTTTATATATCATTTTGAATAACTGATTCAACCCTTTTGATTTATTTAAACTTAAATAACCCAAGGTGATTTCTGATGAACCAACTCTCCAATTTATTCAATAAGGTTGGACCCCAACCCCTATTCCATCGACCTAGAAGTGAATTTCCATCACTAATCAAAATATCATTAAACAACATAACGCTAAAATTTAATAAAAACGCTATCCTTTTAAACAACATAATTCCATTAATATCATTAACAACATATGATATAATTCAATTAAAATGCTATCCTTTTAAACAACATAATTCCATTAGTATCATTATATAGCATAACGATATAATTAAATTAATATCGTTAAACAACATCACTATATAATTCAAGTAAAAAGATTCCTTTTAAACCATATCACTATCAAGGCATCGTTATCTTTTACCCATAATTCGTTGTCCATTGGACCTACAACATAATATTTTGCTATCTTTTACATGCATGATCTAACTGTCTGTTAACACATACGCTATTGGATGCAAACACTTTGGTTGTCTATTAAGAGTAAGCAAACGTTGTCTAGGATACCAATAGATATTGAACCGAATCGTTGTCATAAGTTGTTATTTATGAAATCGTTTCCCTGCTCAGCAATAAAGTAGTTAAAAATTGTTAACCAAGTTATGGGTGAATTCTGCCAACATTTCTTAAGTTAGGTGTCAACGGATACATGTTTCGTTGTCCTACAAGTATTAAAAATCTGTCTTAAGAAATTAATAAACACTAGTAAGGACACTCAAGTGATCCACTACCAAGATAACATGCTAACAAGAGACAATGTCGCCAATACGCTATGATTATAAACGTTGCCCAGATAAAACGTTGGGTGAATTAAACGGTTGGGTAGTCCAGTATATAAAAATCTATATATAAGTCGGGGGTTAGATGATATGTTGTCATCAAGGTTGTTTAAAAAAAAACGTAGGCTACAGTATTGAAACGTTGTAAAACGCTATAACTTGTTGTAAATAAGGAACATAAAAATCGCTATTACTCAATCTAGAGATTCGTCAAGGGATTATTGTTGCATCACAACTATGGACAACCTAAAATCATTGTCAAAGTGAATATCAATATATGTTATAAGACTATTATAAAAAGGTTGTATTTAGAGTATGTCAAGGCATAGTTACACTCTGATGTCGCAAAGGTATGGTAACACAGATTTAATTAGGTAATATCGTAGAGTGATATATAAACTATCGTGGGGTTTTACACATGATAATGTTGAGTGACAAGTGATAAATCGATGTGTACATAGACATCGCAGGGTGCCTCATTAAATCGCTGACTGAATATATTAAATGTCTAGTCAAAAATGTATTGATATGCAGTCTTATAAATCGTTGGCATTGATATAAATTAATGTTAACACGTAGCCAGAAATAAATTCCTTGTCAATTAAAGTAAAAACATCGGTGTAACATTGGTGTGAAAAATTGGTAGAGAGTAAATTGGTACTGCTGAAAAATTGGTATAGGTGTAAATTGGTACAATAAATTTTGCACAGTAAGGTAAATTTGCATAGTAAAGTAAATTGGCACAGTAAGGTAAATTTGCATAGTAAAGTAAATTGGCACAGTAAGGTAAATTTTCCACATGTAAAGTAAAAACGTAGGTGTAACATAAAAACGCAGTCAAAACTTAAATTTTCATTCGAAATGGCTATAATCATTCTCAGGCAACCTGTAAGTGGCTAAAAATTTGCATTCATTATGTAAATGGGTGGTTGTGAATTCGAATGACTAGATAACTCATGGTCAATAGTAAATGGCTACCCAATTCACATTCAAAATAGGAAAGGAAAAATGCTTCCATGCAATTGGAAGCTGTCAATAATGAATTAATCATCGTCACAATAGTTTAAAAGAAACACTATCATTCAAGTGGACAACGTTGAGTGTTTTCGACTCAAGAGCTGGGAACTGTCATGAAATTGCAGAGAGAATGGATGAGAAATACCCAGAGGTATTCAATGCGAGAAGGCACAAAACAATCAATCAACCTGGAACAATAAACACGGGAAGGAAGCTGGGCAAAAACATCATTCGCTCATCATCCATGCACAAAAAAGCAGGGCATTAGAATCTATAGGTCATTATGCACCAAAGTGATGACCGTCGATTCGGCTCCTGGTCGACTACTCAGGCATGGACTGATGATCTAGGGATGAGGGAAAAACATAAGCACAAACCCTTCAAATAATCAATAAAACAAAAAGTCATAAATGTTGGAATATTGGTTGTTGTCATTGATGTCAACCCTAGTGATGGGTTTTGGACCACAATATTGATGGAGGTATTTGGAAATGAAGGAAAATGCACATGTAGATACAACACCCATGGATGGATAGTATACATCATGTTGTTTCCGGTGTTATGTGGCACGTCACGTGGATCCTCATGGTTGAGGAGAAATGAATTTTTGAAGATGACAAAGTGAATTGAAGAAGGAAGTACATGTAGGCCCTGAAGATAATTAAAGAAAAGAATTACAAACTAAGAAAGTGGCAGGTCGGCCCTAATGTTAAAAGGAAGTGACATAAATGGTATAAATAAAAATCATTATACATTCATTTGATACAAGTCGAATTTTAGAGGAAATAAGAAGTAAAGAAGGCCGGATTTCAAGGGAGGATGAAGTCTTTTGGTGATGTGTTCTAAGGTATGTTATTTTCAGGTCATATTACCATTTTTGCTATATCTTATTTTCCAGAATGATTCAGATGGCGAAATCGCTATGGTATTGAGAATACATATCAAGGTACCTCTGGTAAAAATTTTAGCTCTTGATTCGCTATAATTATGTAGATACACTCTGTGGAAGATAGGGTTTATGACCAGTTCTGAAGCTAGTCAATAAACAGGTGTTCCAGGTAAAATGGTCATAACTTCTTCATTGAGAATCCAAATGAAGTGAGAAAATTTTCATTGGAAAGAGTACGGAATGCAGTTTCTTTTGTGTGAGTTTCAGAATCGGATGTTAATTATTGAGAGCGGGGCATTATGTGCAATTTCACTCTCCTGAATAGACCAGAATTGAATAAAGTCTACCATTCTTTCTATAACCTCTTTTTGGGGAGGATTCAAGGAGTGAAAATTGGAGAAGTTTCATAGAATACATTGAGCAATATTATCTATAGAATCAAAGTACTCCAAGAATTGAAGAATTGCAGAAATTGAAGAAGTCTCGAGAAGCATTATCAGGTTCTATGTAATGATTGGTTGATGGTGATGATTTAATGTAAAGTTTTATTATCTCTCATATATTTTTGGGTGGAAAGAAGGGGCAAGGATGGAGAGTTCAAATATCTCTTGATATTGGAGGATTGTATCTTCGTCTTGGAGGTTTATCCATCCCTTTACATTTGGAAGCTGTAGCTACCTTTGGAAGTCATTACTTCCCTTGAATAATAACTATTCATTATTTCTCATATATTGTGCATGGTGTATTGTGGTGTATTGGTGTAACTCGTATACTATTGTTCATTGCTCATTGGATATAGTTGAATGGTTTAAGTATAAGTTGAAAAAGGTTTTAAATTGTACTTGATATTGATTCACCCCCCTCTCAGTATCAACAATTGGTATTAGAGCAAGTTGCCTTTAGAACAATTTAACCACTAGAAGGAAAATCCTGAGCAGAGATGGATGACCATGAGCACATTTCAAATGGGATTCAAAAATTTGATGGAAGAAATTATGCATACTGGAGTGATAGAATGAAAACTTACCTAACGGCTTTGGGAGTAGACATTTGGTACTCAGTTGTAAATGGCTATGTAATCCCAAATAATGCTCCAACCGATCCAAATGAGAAGAAGCTTATGAGTTGTAATTCAAAATCCAGACATGTTATTCTAGCAGCATTGGCACCAACCATTGCTAGAAAAGCGATGGGATGCAACACGCTAAAGAGGTATGGGACAAACTCAAGAATATCTACGAAGGTGATCCAAAAGTTAAGAAGGTCAAGCTTCAACGACATAGAGCAGAATTTGAAAATTTGAAGATGAATGAAAAGGAAGATATTGCAACCTATCTTCTTAGAGTTGATGAAGTTGTTAATGCTATAAGAGGATTAGGTGAAGAACTCGATGAATATTTGGTTGTGCAAAAAGTGTTGAGATCACTTCTCTTGAAGTATGATGCTAAGTTCTCTGACATTGAAGAAACTAGGGACTTGACCAAAAATAAGGATGAAGTATTATTGAGTGCCACATGTTTAGGGGGAGCAGCCCCAAAGAAGAAGGTTACCTTTTGTCATTAAACTCAGGGGGAGCATCCATACCCTTTGCCATTCATGTAAAAGGGGGAGAGAAATTGGGATCATGATGATAGGGGGAGCATAAGTGTTGCCATCAATGACAAAGGGGGAGATTGTTGGAAGATTGGTTGTTGTCATTGATGTCAACCCTAGTCATGGATTTTGGACCGCAAGATTGATGAAGGTATTTGGACATGAAGGAAAATGCACATGCAGATACAACACCCATGGATGGATAATATACATCATGTTGTTACAGGTGGTATGTGGCATGTCACGTGGATCCTCATGGTTGAGGAGAAATGAATTTTTGAAGATGACAAAGTGAATTGAAGAAGGAAGTACATGTAGGCCTTGAAGATAATTAAAGAAAAGAATTACAAAATAAGAAAGTGTTAGGTCGGCCCTAATGTTAAAAGGAAGTGACATAAATGGTATAAATAAACATCATTATACATTCATTTGATACAAGTCGAATTTCAGAGGAAATAAGAAGTAAATAAGGCCGGATTTCAAGGGAGGATGAAGTCTTTTGGTGATGTGTTCTAAGGTATGTTATTTTCAGGTCATATTACCATTTTTGCTATAACTTTTTTTCTAGAATGATTCAGATGGTTAAATCGCTATGGTATTGAGAAGACATATCAAGGTACCTTTGGTAAAAAATTTATCTCTTGATTCGCTATAATTATGGAGATACACTCTATGGAAGATAGGGTTTGTGACCAGTCCTGAAGCTAGTCAATAAATAGGTGTTCCGGTAGTCATAATTCTTCATAGAGAATCAAAATGAAGTGGGACAAATTTCATTGGAAAGAGTATGTACTTTAGTTTCTTGTGTGTGAGTTTTAGAATCGGATGTTAATTGTTGAGCGCGGGGCATTCTGTGCAAGTTCACTCTCCTGAATAGACCAGAATTGAATAAAGTCTACCATTCTTTCTATAACCTCTTTTTGGGGAGGATTCAAGGAGTGAAAATTGGAGGAGTTTCATAGAATACATTGAGTAATATTATCTACAGGATCAAAGTACTCCAAGAATT
>JASDQU010103132.1:219659-231563 GCA_032191745.1 Picea mariana
ATTACTTCCCTTGAACAATAACTATTCATTATTTCTCATATATTGTGCATGGTGTATTGTGGTGTATTGGTGTAACTCTTATACTATTGTTCATTGCTCATTGGATATAGTTGAATGGTTTAAGTATAAGTTGAAAAAGGTTTTAAATTGTACTTGATATTGATTCACCCCCCTCTTAGTATCAACAATAGAAATCAAGGATCGGTGGCCAAGGAGATCAAATCGATGCAGCGGGTGTGGCTATGATGAATTTAAATTCTCGATTAAAAATTCTAAGTAAAACACTTTCTTTACACAATTAAAAGTACGCAATGAAATCGCAAGTTCAATATTAATCTACCATTCAAAATAAATGCATGTGTACCATAGCCCAAGGTGACAGCTCTAAGTCGGTGTCCCGCACGCTCTGTCTAGCTCCTGCTTGTTGACCGATGTGACTTCACCGGTACCTCCCAGCCAATGCTAGGGGTACTCTTCTTCCCCCTTATCCCCTCAAGCCGCAAGGGGCCACACACACTAAACCAAAGAAAAACTAGCTCCCAACTCACCTGCCAAGGCCGAGCTACCACTCCTCACCGCGCTGGGTATCCCAACTCCCACAAGATAAGTCATTCAAGTCAAAAATTCTGCAGCGTAACATTACGCATAAAGGAAGAGATCCATACTCCTCCTCCTCCCTCCTTTATATAGAGTTTCTAACTTATTTCTTTTCCAAAATCCCATTTAATTTATTTTTCAAAAATTTAATTCAGAAAAATCCTCCCCCGCACACATGTCACCCATCCCCTCAGTTGCACCAGAAATTAATTTCATTAATTAGTTATTTACTTCTATTTCCCTCGCCCACCTAAAATCATTCCTAGAATCACTCCTAGATGTCTCCATATTCCCTTACACTTTTTAATGACTTACGCCCTTACTAAATTCCTAGTTGAGTTCAATTTAGAATGTACTTAAAGACAAGGTTTCTTACTAAGTTGGTCATTATGTTTTTTCCTTATGTTTTCCTTTTTTCTTTATGCTTTCCCTTTTTCCCTTAGTTTCCTAATTCTTTTAAGTTTCTCTCTTTTCCCATTTTATCTAGAAATCAAATTAGCAAGTGTAGGAAATTACCTTTTTCCCCTTTTTCTTTTTAATTAATAAATTTTTAATTAGCATTGTACAAAACAATTATTTCCCTTTTTTTTTTAATCCCCCAAAGTAATTTGATTTTTTTTTATTTTTTTTAATTAATTGAATTGCTTACCCCCTTCATATATATATATATATATTACCACAAGTATCACTTAGACCTAGATTTTATTTTCTTAGGTTGGGCGACATTTTATTAGGGAAATTATTTTTAAGTCTTTCTCATCACATTAATTGTTCTAAGGCCATCTAGGTTTGTTCACTTATTAGTTAACAACACGACGTGCCCTTCAGGACGCACTAGGTGCTCCAAGGGTGCCACTCACCTCATTTTGTTTCCCTTGCACGACATGCCCTTCAGGATGCACTACGTGCTCCAAGGGTGCCACTCGCCTCATTCCATTTTTCTTGCGCGATGTTCCCTTCAAGACACACTATGTGCTCTGAGGGTGCCAATCGCCTCTTGACTCACTTGGTAGACATCAAAAACCCCTGGAGTCAATACTCTATCAGGTGATCTTATGGGAGACTAAGGGCCTCTCAGGAATAAGGCGCTTCCCTTATTGTGCGCCCCTTAGAATCATCATGAGCGACTTTCGCAGTGTTCCCTCATGGCATCGTGGGTATTCTCAAACTAGGTAATCGTTAACCTACCATTCGAGCCACTGTGAGAGTGCTAGTAGGTTGTGGTAGGGTTGTTGTCCACACCTCTCCCTCAACGTCTCTAGTTTTCGTGCGTGACACCTTTACTCCACATGTGAGTCTGGTCGAAAAGCTATCGTTAGCCTGCATCATCAATGAATCATGTTAGAAATAAAATCAATCATCATAACATCTAATCAGATTTGCATAGGTCATATCAACAATAATAAAACCCAATAGTCCACTCCCTGACTCGATTCGGAGTCCAAGGGGTTTTATCGATGCCTCAGCATCCTCGAGGTCCAAATTCCTGCACACTCAGGAGAACCCAGTCAATAGAACCTGTCTATGTAAACACACAAAATAACATATGATCACATCCCTAATACCTCATCATCATAATCAAATGGGCAATAGTATAATAATCTGGATCAATTGTAAACAAGTGTCCTCAAAGAATAAGTTTGCTCAGTGCACGCAAGAGCAGGATGTTACAAGTACATATTCTCTCTACCCAAATTTGAATCAAGCATGACTTCATACTTATTATTTTTTTGACATATGTATTATTTGATGAAAAATAATTTTGTATATTAATAATGAAAATATTTAATCATAAAGAATAAAGAAGTACATATTTTTTGTTTTTATGATATAATATAAATTAAATTAATTTGTTTTATTAATAATGAAAAAAATTCTCATGTTTCTCTACTTAAACAATATTTTTAAAATATTTTTAAAATAGATTATTTATACATATGGTTTATTGTTTACAATTATTGGGTGATGATAGTGCAATCAATACTTTAATCCTATAATCCAAAATACTTCATCATTTATATCTTTTAAGGATTTCACGGGATTTCACCCATCAACAAAGTGTCTTCTCAATTATATATGAAAGACATAAATAAAAGGAGAACAAAATTGAGAAGACACGATTAAAAGGAAAACAAGATTGACAATTAAAACTATAGTTATGGTTATTTTTCATCTACCTAGAATGTTTCATTGAATTGACATATTTATCTTGATGAACTTTCTTTATTATATTCATTGTTATTTTATTTTAAACATCTTATTCCATAATATTTTTAGTCTTGAATCTAATCCAAGTATACTTCTTAAGTTATATTATATAATCAAAATACAAAACCTATACTTCTTAATGAGAAAACATTTTCATTATTTTGAATCAAAATAAATTTTCATTAAATAAACAAATTTTATTTTGGTCAAAACAATAGTAAAGATGTCATTTTTAATGAAGAAAATGTCCTTATATGTTATTTTTTTTAGATGTCATTTTCAGGTAAAAAAGGGTAGCCTAAGTTTAGTAGGATCAAAGTTCAGATTGCATTTCAAAATCTTGCCCTAAAGATTTTACCTCATTTTAAACCAACCCAGATGCTCAAAAAATCAACCAGAATTCTGAATTGGTCAGAAAATTAAATCTGCACTGCCAAAAAACCTACCAAAGAACACTCACAAAGAAGATTGCTCCTTTGTTAATTTATATG
This sequence comes from Picea mariana, assembly GCA_032191745.1. Taxonomy (NCBI): domain Eukaryota; kingdom Viridiplantae; phylum Streptophyta; class Pinopsida; order Pinales; family Pinaceae; genus Picea; species Picea mariana. The sequence goes on from JASDQU010103132.1 coordinate 222,956, forward strand.
TTTCATCCTTGTTAAATTATATGTTTCATGGTTTCTTTGTTTGGTAGGTTAAGGTTACGGTTTGGTTGTTTATTGTTTCCTTCTTTTCATGTACTTTAATTTCTATATTCATTCATGGTTGATAACAGTTTAGATTCCGCACATATACAACTTATTTTTCAGTACATCGATATCTGTGTAATTAATGAAAATAATTTTAATTAATGAAAATAATTTATAAGAAATTTTCATATTAATATTATTATTTTATTAAATATTAAAAGTAAAATATTCTCATTATTGGACTTTTGATTTTGATTGTTTATCATTAATTTGATATATTTTGATTTTGATTTTAAATTTATGATTTTCTAAATGTAAAAAATAAATAAAACCAACCATCTCACCTACACGTTTAAAAAATATAAAAATATCTTACCTTCAAGGATAAATAAAAATAAAACTTAGATACACTATTTTGCTGCTACACACGACACAATGTTTGAACACCATTATAGCTAACCAGGAAACCCTCTTGCCTTCAAATCCACCAAAACAAATCCGTGACAAGTTGTCGAACGTCCAGTTCAATGTTTGTTGACCCCAGTCAAAAAAGACATACGCGTTAATTGAAGGGAGACAGAGAAAGGGCCAAGGTAGAATTTTATTTTGGTGGCCGGGAAGTATAATCTTTCCCCAAATTTATTAGCCCTTCTAAAATTCCTGAAGGAGATGGAGAAAGGGCCAGGGTAACATTTTATTTTGGTGGTCGGGCATTATAATATTTTCCTCAAATTTATTAGCCCTTCGCCCTTCTATAAGGAGGAGATAGAGAAAGGGAAACATGTTGGTTTATAAGGAGGAGATAGAGAAAGGGAAACATGTTGGTTTAGGTACAGGCTAAGGATAAGCAATGTTCAAAACCATGTCGTTTCTCACGTATGTCAAATTGAGGGGAAACTTAGATGTTCATAGTGGTTTTATGAGATCAAGGTTCCATGGTTTAAATATTTCCAGCGTTGGGAGTTTTGAAGGTTTCTATATTAATTAAAATTCCAAAACTCCTAAATACATTCTCATTATATGTTTATTATAGGTTTTTTAATTGATTTTTTAAAATTTCTCATTATATGTTTATTATAGGTTTTTTAATTGATTTTTTAAAATTTTAATTTTTCAAAGTTATTTTAAATAGTATTTATATCATATTTAAAATAAATTTAAAAAAAAATATATTTAGTTTCTTTGTAAAAAATAAAGTGAAATAAAATGAAGTGGTTATTTAATTACTATCATGTAACATAATATTTAATAAAAAATAATTTTAAATAATTGGATGTGTGAATAAATATTATTTAACATATTGTTAATTGAATTAGTTAAGGTAGTTGATAGGAATGATTGTTATCATCCTCACTTACATTCAATTTCCATACTTTCTAACAGGAAAACAAAAATATTATTTAACATATATTGAAATTTATTTTTATTATTATATCTTTAATTTTATGCAATATCTTGTATTAAATCTCTAGCCATATTGACCTACATCCCAGTTCAGATGCAAGCATTTCAGTGAAATGTAAATGGAAAAAGAGTATTGAATGAACGAAATCGCACTCATTGATTTAGCAGAGGAAGTAATTGGTTTGAACCTAGCACTCACAACACTCTATGTTTTGAAATGTTCTCTTGTTCTTGCTCATCTGTAGTGAGTGGATATTTGACTGACAAGTTCCATGTAAATGGAAGGAAATATGTAAAAGAAGGTCTCAAGTTCAATTCTAACCATGATTTACTCGCCCCATTCTTGTGGGTTGTGTGGATGCACCTAGAGGTTATAGTGGTAGCAAACGGGAATTGACCCTGTGTCACACAAGTACGAGAACCCTCCAAGTTGTCGATTCCACCAGTGAAAAAATACCCTTGTTTAAGGGAATTTTTCCCATCAAATAAGATTAAATTTTAATATGAAAGCAACAACAACAAAATTAATATGAAAACTTGCCTCAAATTACTTTGGAATTTCTATTTAAACATAGTAAAAATAGCATATTTTTTGATGGGCTAATGAGAATGTCAAAGTAATTTGAGAAAATTTTTCATATTATTGTTGATAATTGAAATCATGAAGATATTGTAATTAAAATGAACTTACTTTTGATTAAGATCCATCGAACAATCTCTTTTTCTTCGGGTGAAAACCTCTTATTTCTTGCCCTCAAATTCTACAATTTCTTGCCTTGAGGAGAAGCAAGCAAATTTGGCATGCTAGAAAGTGTTGATGAATAGATTTAAAAATACATTTAACTGTTGTTGAATAAAGGGAAAAATTCACCTTTAAGATTGTACTTTAAAATTCTAAGATAAAGACACTTGCTTCATTAGAAAGTGCTTGAAAACAAAAACAAATTATGTATACTAGAAATTGAGAATATATATATATATATATATATATATATATATATATATATATATATGGTATATTTCTCTCAAAACTTTCAATCCTCTAAAACCAATCATTAACGAACATGTGAGTATTACATATTTCTTGACAATGCATTTTTTTTTATAGTACATATTCCCTCTACCCAAATTTGAATTAAACATGACTACATACTTATTATTGTTTTCACATCTTTATTATTTGATGAAAAATAATTTTGAATATTAATAATGAAAATATTTTATCATAAAAAATAAAGTAGTACATATTTTTTGTTTTCATTATATAATATAAATTGAATTAATTTGTTATATTAATAAAGAAAATGTTTCTCGTGTTTCTCTATTTAAATATATTATTAAAATAGATTGTTTATACATATGTTTTATTATTTACAATTATTGGGTGATGATAGTGCAATCAATACTTTAATCCTATAATCCAAAATACTTCATCATTTATATCTTCTAAGAATTTCACTCATCAGCAAAGTGTCTTCTCAATTCTTCTATATGAAAGACACAATTAAAAGGAAAACAAGATTGACAACTAAAACTATAGCTATGGCTATTTTTCATCCACCTAGAATGTTTCATTGACTTGACTCCATGTTTATCTTGATGAACTTGCTTTCTTATATTCATTGTTATTTTATTTTAAACATCTTATTCCATAATATTTTTAGTCTTGAATCTAATCCAAGTATTTTAATAAATTACACAATGTATAGAAGAAAGGAGAAGATTCTCATTTTCATTATTAATAATGATAATTAATTTATATTATATAATCAAAATACAAAACCTATACTTCTTATTCTTAATGAGAAAAAAATTTCATTATTAATAATCAAAATACATTTCCATCAAATAAACAAATATTATTTTGGTCAAAATAATAGTAAAGATGTCATTTTTAATGAAGCAAATGTCTTTATATGTTATTTTCTTTAGATGTCATTTTCAATTAAAAAAGGATAGTCTAAGTTTAGTAGGATCAAAATTCAGATTGTATTTCAAAATCTTGCCCCAAAAGTTTTGTCCCATTTTAAACCAACTCAGATGCTCAAAAAATCAACCAAAATTCTGAATTGATCAAAAAATTAAATCCGCACTACCAAAAAACTTGCCAAAAAACACTTAAAGGGAATATTTATCCCGAGTTAACTTACTCCCTTGTTAATTTCTTTGTTTCATCCCTTGTTAATTTCTATGTTTCATGGTTTCTTTGTTTAGTAGGTTAAGGTTACGGTTTGGTTGTTTATTGTTTCCTTCTTTTCCCGTACTTTAATTTCTATATTAATTCATGGTTGATAACAGTGTAGATTCCGCACATATACATATTATTTTTTCAGCACATCGATATCTGTGTAATTAATGAAAGTAATTTAAAAGAAATTTTTATATTAATATTGTTATTAAACATTAAAAATAAAATATTCTCATTATTGAACTTTCGATCGTTTATCATTAACTTGATATATTTTGATTTTAAATTTATGATTTTCTAAATGTAAAAAAATAAATAAAACCAACCATCTCACCTACACATTTAAAAAATGATAAAAATATGTTACCTCCAAAGATAAATAAAAATAAAACTTAGATACACTATTTTGTTTCTACACACGACACAATGTTTGAACACCATTATAGCTAACCAGGAAACCCTCTTGTCTTCAAATCCATGACAAGCTGTCGAATGTCCAGTTCAACCTTCAAATCCACCAAAACAAATCCATGAGAAGTTGTCGAACGTCCAGTTCAATGTTTGTTGACCCCAGTCAAAACAGACATACGCGTTAATTGGAGGGAGACAGAGAAAGGGCCAGGGTAGCATTTTATTTTGGTGGTCGGGCAGTATAATCTTTCCCCAAATTTATTAGCCCTTCTAAAACTCCTGAAGGAGACGGAGAAAGGTCCAGGGTAGCATTTTATTTTGGTGGTCGGGCAGTATAATCTTTTCCTCAAATTTATTAGCCCTTCTATAAGGAGGAGATAGAGAAAGAGAAACATGTTGGTTTTGGTACAGGCTAAGGATAAGCAAGGTTCAAAACCATGTTGTTTCTCACGTAAGTCAAATTGAGAGGAAACTTAGTTGTTCATAGTTGTTTTCTCGTTATTGTTGATCTGCAGTGGGTGGATATTTCAATCATTTGGAAAATATCAATATAATTAATATCCTTGTTTAAGGATTTCCGCGGGGGTGTAGACTGGTTGATAAGTTTCATGTAAATGGAAGGAAATATGTAAAAGGAGATCTCAAGTTCAATTCTAGCCATGATTTACCTGTGCCCTATTCTTGCGGATTTTTTGGACGCACCTAGAGGTTATAGTGGTAGCAGATTTAAAAATACATTTAACTGTTGTTGAATAAAGGGAAAAATTCACCTTTAAGATTGTACTTTAAAAATCTAAGATAAAGACACTTGCTTCATTAAAAAGGGCTTGAAAACAAAAACAAATTATATATATATATATATATATATGGTATATTTCTCTCAAAACTTTCAATCTTTTAAAACCAATCATTAACTAACATGTGAGTATTGCATATTTATTGACAATGCATTTTTGTTTTGTATAGTACATATTCCCTCTACCCAAATTTGAATCAAACATGACTATATATTTATTATTGTTTTCACATCTTTATTATTTGATGAAAAATAATTTTGAATATTGATAATGAAAATATTTTATCATAAAGAATAAAGAAGTACATATTTTTTGTTTTCATTATATAATATAACTTAAATTAATTTGTTTTATTAATAATGAAAATGTTTTTCTATTTAAATAGTATTATTAAAATATATTATTTATACATATGTTTTATTGTTTACAATTATTGGGTGATGATAGTGCAGTCAATACTTTAATCCTATAATTCAAAATACTTCATCATTTATATCTTCTAAGGATTTTACTCATCAACAAAGTGTCTTCTCAATTTTATATGAAAGACACAATTAAAATGAGAACAAAATTGAGAAGACAAGATTAAAAGGAAAACAAAATTGACAATTGAAACTATAGCTATGGTTATTTTTCATTCATCTAGAATGTTTCATTAACTTGAATCTATGTTTATCTTGATGAACTTGTTTTCTTATAATCATTATTATTTTATTTTAAAAATTGTTTTCTTATAATCATTATTATTTTATTTTAAAAATCTTATTCCATAATATTTTTAGCCTTGAATCTAATCCAAGTATTTTAATAAATTACACAATGTATAGAAGAAAGGAGAAGATTATCATTTTCATTATTAATAATAAAATTTAAATTATATTATATAATCAAAATACAAAACTTATACTTTTTAATGAGAAAATATTTTCATTATTAATAATCAAAATACATTTCCATCAAATAAACAAATTTTATTTTGGTTAAAACAATAGTCAAGATGTTATTTTTAATGAAGCAAATGTCCTTATATAAGAATTTCAAAAGCTAGTTTTAAAGATGAATTCTTTAGCTGTTTTTACTTGCTTCTCCTTTTCCTCAAGGCAAGAAACCACACAACTTGAACTTGAGGGGAAGAAATACAAAGTTTTGACCCAAAAAATAGTAAAGATGTCATTTTTAATGAAGAAAATTTCCTTACATGATAATTTTAAAGGATAATTTTAAAGATGCATTATTTAGCCACTGTTGTTTGCTTATCCTCAAGGCAAGAACTTGAACTTAGGGGGGAAGAAATACAAAGTTTTGACCCAAAACAAAGAAGATTGTTTGATGGGGCTTAGTCACATGTAAGATTATTTTAATTGCAATATATTTATGGTTCCAATTAACAACATCATTATGAAAATTTTCCTCAAATTATTTCGTCATTTTCATTTCCTAGCTTAAGGGTATGCTAGTTATAAAAAAAAATATTTTTAAATACAAGAGAAAAGTAAAATAAATTATATATAATGCATCTTTTCAAATAAATTGAAAATAAAATTAATCTAAATAAATTCTAAAAAATTAATAATTTAGATAAATAATTTTATAAAATTTTACAACAATAAAAATAAATTTAAAAATAATCACATTATTATAAAAAAAAAAATGCAATTTCTCATTTATAAACACTATTTACATTTATAACAATATTAAACTTCTTTATTGTATAATGATTTTCAAATAGTAAAGTTCAATATTTTACTTTAATCAAACATCACTACATACTTATTATTTATTATTGTTTTCACATCTTTATTATTATAAAAATATACAATTTTTATAATAATATTAAACTTATTGTATAATGATCTTCATATAGTAAAGTTCAATATTTTACTTTGAATCAAACATGACTACATATTTGACATCTTTATTATTGGATGAAAAATAATTTTAAATATTAATAATAATAATAATATTTTATCATAAAAAAATAAAAATATATTTTGTTATCATTATATAATATAAATTAAATCAATTTGTTTTATTAATAATGAAAATATTATCATTTAAATTTATGTGATGAGAATTTTGTTTCTCATGTTTTTCTATTTAAATAGTATTATTAAAATAAATTATTTATACATATATTTTTGTTTACAATTATTAGGAATTATTAGGTGATGATAGTACAATTAATATTTTAATCCTATAATCTAAAATACTTCATCATTTATATTTTCTAAAGACTTCATCCATCAACAAAGTGTTTTCTCAATTCTATATGAAAGACACAATTAAAAGGAGAACAAAATTGAGAAGACACAATTAAAAGAAAAACAAGATTGACAACTGAAACTATAGTCATGGTTATTTTTCATCCACCTAGAATGTTTCATTGACTTAACTCCATGTTTATCTTGATGAACTTGTTTTCTTGTATTTATTGATATTTTATTTTAAACATCTTATTCCATAATTTTTTTATCATTGAATCTAATCCAAGTATTTTAATAAATTACACAATGTATAGAAGAAAGGAGAAGATTCACATTTTCATTATTAATAAAAAAAATAATTTATATTATATAATCAAAATACAAAACCTATACTTCTTAATGAGAAAACATTTGCATTATTAATAATCAAAATACATTTCCATCAAATAAAAAATAAAAAAATGGTCAAAACAATAGTAAAGATGTCATTTTTAATGAAGCAAATGTCTTTATATGAGAATTTCAAAAGCTAATTTTAAAGAAGCATTCTTTAGCCATCTTTACTTGCTTCTCATTTTCCTCAAGGCAAGAAACCACAAAACTTGAACTTGAGGGGAAGAAATACAAAGTTTCGAAGCAAAAAAATAGTAAAGATGTCATTTTTAATGAAGCAAATTTCCTTACATGAGAATTTCAAAGGATAATTTTGAAGATGTATTTTTTAGCGAGTGTTGTTTGCTTATCTTCAAGGTAAGAACTTGAACTTGAGGGGGGAAGAAATACAAAGTTTTGACCCAAAACAAAGAAGATTGTTTGATGGAGCTTAGTCAAATATAAGATCATTTTAATTGCAATATATTTATGGTTCCAATTAACAACATCATTATGAAAACTTCTCTCAAATTACTTCAGCATTTCCATTCCCCAGCTTAAGAGTATGCTAATTAAAAAATAAAAAATAAATAAATAAATAAATAAAAATTAAATACAAGAGAAAAGTAAAATTACTCATACATAATGTATCTTTTTTAATAAATTGAAAATAAAATTAATCTAAATAAATTCTAAAAAAATTATAATTTAGATAAATAATTTTATAAAAGTTTACAACAATAATAAATAAATAAATAAATAAATTTAAAAATAATCACATTATTATAAATAAAAAACACAATTTCCCATTAATAAACACTGCTTACATTTATATTAATATTAAACTTTCTTATTGTATAATGATTTGAAATAATAAATAAATAAATAAACTTAAAAATAATCACATTATTATAAATAAAAAACACAATTTCTCATTAATAAACACTACTTACATTTATACCAATATTAAACTTTCTTATTGTATAATGATTTGAAATAGTAAAATTCAATATTTTACTTTGAATCAAACATGACTACATACTTTTGACATCTTTATTATGAAAAATAATTTTAAATATTAATAATGAAAATCTTTTATCATAAAAAATAAAGAAATACATATTTTTTATTTTCATTATATAATATAAATTAAATTAATTTGTTTTATTAATAATGAAAATGTTTCTAAT
>JASDQU010103132.1:240352-268282 GCA_032191745.1 Picea mariana
TAGGTGATGATAGTGCAATCAATACTTTAATTATATAATTTAAAATACTTTATCGTTTATATCTTCTAAGAATTTCACTCATCAACAAAGTGTCTTCTTAATTCTATATAAAAGACACAATTAAAAAAAGAACAAAATTGAGAACACACAATTAAAAAGAAACCAAGATTGACAACTAAAACTATAGTTATGATTATTTTTCATCTACCTAGAATGTTTCATTGACTTGACTCCATGTTTATCTTGATGCTTTCTTATATTCATTGTTATTTTATTTTAAACATATTATTCCATAATGTTTTTAGTCTTGAAGCTAATCCAAGTATTTTAATAAATTACACAATGTATAGAAGAAAGGAGAAGATTCTCATTTTCATTATTAATAATAAAAATTAATTTATATTATATAATCAAAATACAAAACCTATACTTCTTAATGAGAAAAAATTTTCATTATTAATAATAAAAATACATTTCCATCAAATAAACAAATTTTATTTTGGTCAAAACAAAACAATATTAAAGATGTCATTTTTAATGAAGCAAATATCCTTATATGAGAATTTCAAAAGCTAATTTTAAAGATGCATTATTTAGCTAGATTTACTTGCTTATCCTTTGCCTCAAGGAAAGAAACCACAAAACTTGAACTTGAGGGGAAGAAATAAAAAAATTTAACCCAAAACAATAGTAAAGATGTCATTTTTAATGAAGCAAACTTTCTTACATGAGAAATTCAAAGGATAATTTTAAAGATGCATTATTTAAGTAGTGTTGTTTGCTTCTCCTCAAGGAAAGAACTTAAAATTGAGGGGGAAAGAAATACAAAATTTTGACCCAAAACAAAGAAGATTGTTTGATGGGGCTTAGTCAAATGTATGATCATTTTAATTGCAATATATTTATGATTCCAATTAACAACATCATTATGAAAACTTTCCTCAAATTACTTAGGCATTTCCATTCCCCTTCTTAAAGCTATGATAATTATAAAAAAAATATTTTTAAATACAAAAGAAAAATAAAATCACTCATACATAATGCATCTTTTCAAATAAATTGAAAATAAAATTAATAAATTATAAAAAAATAATCATTTAGATAAATAATTTTATAAAATTTTACAACAATAAAAAAATAAAAAAATAAATTTAAAAATAATCACATTTTTATAAAAAAATACAATTTCTCATTTATAAACACTACTTACATGTATAACAATATTAAACTTCCTTATTGTATAATGATTTTCAAATAGTAAAGTTCAATATTTTACTTTAAAAGAAATAGATAGAATATTATAAATAACAATATTAAATTTTCTTATTTTATTATTTTTTTCAAATATTAAATTTAATTATTTTACTTTAAAAGAAATAAAATATAATAGAAAAATTAATTTAATATATAATAGAAAATTTTATTTTATAATTCTTTTCAAATATTAAATTTAATTATTTTACTTTAAAAGAAATAGATAAAATATAATAAAAAAATTTATTCTTTAATAAAAGCCACATATTATTAATAATAAATTAAAATGTGCTTCATCATATTATATATATGTGTGAGAATTTAAACAATTTTTTTTAACTTCCACTATTATAATAAAAAAACATATTTAAAAATAATAATAATTCATTGCAAATTTAATTTTAACGCTCTAATATAATATTATAGACTTTTAACAATGAGATTTTATCTTTTTATTATATATTCTAAGTATTATATATTCTAAGTCTATGTTAAACTAAGGTTGATAATCTTAATTTGTATTTAAAAGTTTGATGTACAAAATTATGCAACTCCTCACATTTAAATTTGTGCATCATGTTTCTCGTATTCAAACTAAGCACCATAAGGGATATGGGGAAGCAAATAGAAAATATCAAGAACTATAACATCTACAAAATTATTTCATGAAACTTGAAGATACTTGTTAAAACATCATCATCATCATCATCATCATCATCATCATCATCATCATCATCATAATATCATTATCATCTGTATCATCATCATCATTGTCATCACCATCATTATCATATTTATCCTCATCATCGTCATCCTTATTTTCATCGTCGTCGTATCCATCATCGTTGTCGTCATTTTCGTCATTTTTATCACCATAATCAACATTTTTTCCATCTTCCTCCTCATAATCATCCTCATCGTCGTCATTTCACCATCATCATCATCATTGCTATTGTCATCATCATCATCATTGCCATTATCATCACCTTCATCATCGTCATCGTAATCATCATCATCATCATCATCATCATCATCATCATCATCATCATCATCACCATCATCATCATCATCATTGTCATCATCATCATTGTTGTCGTCGTTATCATAATTATTGTTGTCATCATTATTATCATCATTGTCATTCTAATAATCATCATCATTGGCACCATTATCATCACCGTGATCATCGATAGCATCTTCATTTTCATTTTCATCATCATCAACGTTATCGTCAATGTCATCACCATAATGATCATTGTCATCATCCTCCCCACCTCCTCTTCCTCTTCATTGTCATAGTCATCATCATCATCATCATCATCATAATTTTCAAAATAATCATCCTCCTCCTCCTCATCATCATCATCATCATCGTCCTCCTCCTCCCCATCATTGTCACTACCATGGTAATCACCATCATCATTCTCATCATTGTTATTTTCATCATCGTCATCATCGTCATCATCATCATAATTATCAGTGATGTCAATGTCATCATCATCATCACCATCGTCATTGTAATTATTTTCATCGTTATTTTCATCATCGTCAACATCGTCATCGTCATCATCATTTTCGTCACCATAATCAACATCGTCATCATCATCGTCGTCGTCATCTTCATCCTTGTCATCATCGTCATCATCATTCTCATATCCATTTCCATTGTCATCACCGTAATCATCGTCGTCATTGTCATCAATATCAACATCATTGTCATTGACGTCACTATCATCATCATCATCATCGTCATCGTCATTGTCATAATCATTGTCATTGTGATAATCATCATCATTTCTTTGAGTTTCATCGCCATAATGATTATCATCATCTTCATTGTTATCATCATTGCCTCCTCATCATCATCATCGTCATCGTCATCGTCATCATCATTGTCACCCATCTCATCACCATTGTCATTATCCTCCTCATCATCATCATCATTTCCGTCGTCATCATCATCATTGTGAGTGCTTTTTTTTTACCTTCAGCTTTATGAGAAATAATCTTTAAATGAAATTAATGATAAGACAGTACAGAGGTTGTATCTCGTTATCTGAGTCACAATTATAATATCAAATGATGTAGAAAGGATTTACAAAAATGTTAAAACAAATTCAAGTATCGATTATAGATAAGTCTCACCTTGTTTGCAGTAGCAGAAAAGTAGGAGATGCACCCTTGAAAAGGAGATAAAAATGCAGTAATTCACAAAGATCACAGGTCTTGTTTTACCCACAGTAATAACAGAGGAAATTTGTTACTGAATGAACTGTTGATATATTATGATCACAGTATATGTAGTACTAAATTGTAATTATTCACTCTTCAAGAACTACAGAAAGAAATTCAGAGAGATGGAAACACAATGGAAACACATAACTCAAATTTAACGAAACTTAGAATCTATGTCTGCACTTGTATTAATATTAAAAATGTTTTATCTTTTACATTCAGCCAGAAGCTGCCTCTCATAGATCTAAAATCTATCTATTTATACAAAAATTGTCACAACTTAAAATCATTGGACTTCCCACAATATATGCCTAAAAATAGAATACATCTTAATCAAATAACAACATGCAAATATTATTGAGTTTTGATGGCGCTTCATATGTCTCTTTGTCTGCTTGTAGATGCACTCGTTTTCCTTTGATCTTTAATCCAGGCACACATGTCCATTAAGGCCACCACAATCATTTGGCTTACTATCTTTTCCATTCTATTCCATTTCCATATGTCCCTTCGAATGCGTTCACTGGGATAAATAATTTTAGTTGAAGATATGTGGGTGGCAATTGAACAGATAGCTCAACGTTGGTTCATTATGGGTTAGCTAACGGTTACGGGGAAGAGTAATTGTTCATGAATAGGATAATGTGGGGACAAATGTCCAACAAGGAGGTGGGATGAGTGGATGTGAGAAAGTAGGTGGTAGGGTATATGGTATCGGGAGCGTGGAAGGTAGAGTGGGTAGAGGAAGTGGATGTTGTGTATGTTCCTTCATTTGCGCCCAACTACACTAGATTTCCTATGTTCATTGACTTGGGTACACATGTCCATCAGTGCTACCATGAATCTTGAAGACTCAATCCTTTCATTCAATTCAAAGGCAAACATTTTCTTCTGTATTTGTGGCAGCTTCTCCTGGATCTTGTTCACTTCTTGGAATGGATCTTTTTCACTTCTTGGACTATGACCTGATATTGTGAACTTGGATTAACCAACAATTCATTGATTTTAAGTAAATCAATATGGATCATTTATTATATGGACACCTGAGTATTGTCCTTGTTCTTTCTAGAGATTTGTTGGTTCATTTCTATCTCAATCTGCCCTAATGCCTCTGAGATATTATTTTCTTCTAACTCAATCGGATTTTTATTTATTGAAATAATGCCTCGAGAAAAGCCTCTTTTACATCTCTGGAAAGTTTCTTGCCTTCTTCCAGATTTGTTTCCCAGTATTTTAGGGCCATTCTTCCTTTTACTTGTTTAGAATGAGAGATAAGGGTAAGACCAGGGGTATTATCTTTCTTCTTCCATATGATAACATATTGAAACTTAGATCGGGTTGCGCAGGCCTCTTATTCCTTAACACAAATAGTTTTTAGAGAAAGGTCTACTGCCTGATAGCATTTCTGAAGAGCATCTACTTTTTTATAGAGCTCCTGCTGGGAAACTTCAAGCTTCTCATTAATTTATGATGCTTGTGTTTTGAAGGCAGTAATATCTATGTTGTGTTCTCGGTTAGGTTCAATTTGTCTTGCAGCTGCTCAATCAAATTGTCACATTGAGTGATCAAACCTTGGCTAGTCTGTGAATTATGGTAGAGAAACTCAAGGTTATCTTGTAAGTGCTTCATTTGATGCTGATAACTAGCCCTGATTTGTTCAATTTCATGGTTCATCCTTCTTCTAACAATGTGTTATGTACTATGTATCTCATTCTGCAATTTATCTACCAAGAGACATTTATGTCATAGTTGTTCGATTAAATTGTCCACTGACCATTGATTGGCAGTGGAAAAATCCCCTAGTGAACCTACTACTTCTTTCGCAAACTTAGGATCATCTTGGTCTTTCCCATCATACACCAATATTTTTCTTTTAGTGACTACTCCATCCTTTTTGTGATATTCTCTTTTTACAATAGATTTTTTTTTCTTGCTGAAAAATAAATTTGAGGGAGGCATCTCTTCAGGCAGGATAGGAGTAAGATCACCTACAAAAGTGAGTTCAGAACTAGGATTTCTGAATATGATATGTAAAGTGGTTAATTATGTAATAGGAAAAATACTTTATGTGGAATGTTTATGCCGTATTGTATTTGGGGTGCCAGCAGAAGTAGCTAGCGTTGAATGAGGAACAACTTGTCTCAAATTCATGAAATCTTCGAACCGAGCTAATACTTGTGGATCATTCACTCCTGACAATGATGCTCTTATTTCATGAAATAACACTTCTAGGATTTTTTGGACTTCTTCAACTTTGTGCTTAGTGGAGAAACTTGGCTCAGGTTCTATGGATCTAGCTTCCTGTGAAGAAGGCATGGGTTTTGACTCTCCTTGCAATATATTTGGCAAATTGTTTCGTCTGTACTTTTGAAAGATGAGGAAACCAACTTTTTGGTCAGGAGGCAGAGTCTGGAATCTGCTTTGAGATTCCTCATAATATATAACTCCCCTAAACATCTTGTCATCAAGATAATTCTCATGGATGTATCACTTCATGTTAAATTGAGACAAATGATTTTCCATTATCTTATGTGGATGATGATTTTTTAATTCGATGTCAACTAATTTGACATCTTCCAAGGCTGAGGCCTCAACTTTAGAATGACCAAAATCTAATAATGTGAACATACCAACTTGAATGGGAAATTTTGGCCAAACTTTTTTCTGAGCTGCTTTCAACTCCTTGTTGATACCTCTTGCTACTATCAGGTATGCTAATTCTCTGCACACCATCTTGTCAGGTAAAAAATGTGGAAGGGCATGAGGAGGAACGGAACAACCAATTACTCTGATATAGGAGAAATTATCCTCAATGAACCAGTATGCAATTGTGCCTAAATTCCCCATAATATTTTCTGAAATACGGGGTGGCAGGTGACCATAGATAGCTATGTGAACAGGTACCACAATGTTGTGACAAATTTCATAAAAGAAATCTTTGGCATTTTCCTCCCATAATTTGGAGTGGTATAAATGTATTGGCTCAGAGCTGGCTGGGGTCCAATTCCAGTTCATCAGTGGAAAAGGGGTCATGAAACAAATGGCATCCATAATATATGTTGACATGTAAAAAGGAGCAAGTTGCCATTTTTATTTTTTCAATTGATGTTTCCTTGGCCAAATTATCAGATAGCATTTTATCCCAATTGAAGGTATAACCCTCAGCTACTTCATTCATGATTGTTATTGTAATGTCCCCCACCTCTTAGAGAGGTGATGAGGAGACTCAGTGGCATGGGCACCCCCACTAGGTCATAGTTTCACACTGAAGGGGGGAAAGTCAAGAAATTAAAAGTTATATTTTTAAGTTGACTTAAGAAAGGAAAAGGATAAAGGAGTAAAAGATAACTCAACAGAAGAATAGAAGATTAACCATGGGAGTTAACCTAACTCAACAGAGAATTAGAAGGAAAAGTATAAGTAAGAGGATGGGGTGCACCTATTACTCATTCTGGTTTTGGATTAGCATTTGTTATTGCTCTGCATTCAGTTTGGGGGATTTGTTGTACAAACCCTTGTGAGCAACTCAGTGGTGAAATATCCACTCACCTTGTTCCGCAGCTTGGTCTCGGGGATGAAAGACTCCTCCACACCATTCTAGTCTCAGCCCATCTCCATCTAGCATTTCAGAAGATAGCAAGTCGTATTGTTCTTGTGTTTCCAACAAGGGTGCACCATCATCTAGAGGGAGGTTCGATCCAGCTTATCCTGAGGGCCTGGGGCCATTCCAACAGTTGGGTTTTGTTTGCAGGGGCAGGACCATCAGTTTGAGGGATTTTCTAGAGGGTTATCATCATTCTACATTTGTTTGTAGATTGGGATGTCTTGGAGCCATAGGGGACGTCCTGTAATTCAGTAAAACTCAGATCTAGGGAGATCTTCTTGAGATCTGAGTCCAAAAGTTCTCCCACGGGATTCTCATAGCCCGATCTATATTCTTGGAGAGTTTCAGAGCATTTGGAGGCCTCCTTCATCAGGTTCGAACTAGCTAGGGTTTCAATCATCCAATGGGGCACCCCATTCAGTGGGAAATTCAGATCTACGGGGTTTGAGAGTGGATTTGGGAATTTGGACATCTAGGTTGTCCTTACAGTTGCCCGATCTATCATTTGGCATATTTCTCGGGATGATTGGATACTTTTGGTAGCAGGGCAGAATTATTGAGGGCTTCAGCATTCTAGCAAGACATGGCATTTTCCATCTTGGAGGTTGAGCATTAGTACGGCTCATATATGCTTGATTCAGTCTTCATTGTATATCCAGCCTTTGGAGGCTTATTTTGTATTGTCGGGAGCATTTTGTAGCAGCTCATATCTATTGCTTGTACGGCCATCTGAGGTTTATGCCAAATCGGTCATCTGTTGTATTGATCTTACATTTCTCATAATAAAAAGGTCAGATCTTTGCTTGTGCTTCTACATCTTGAATATATTGTGATCTCCATGTGTTGATGAATCTTGTATGCACTTAATAACTCAATAAATTAGTAGTAGTTAGTGATTCCAAGAAAGAATTTGGCTTGGGATCATTACAGTTACCCACTGAATTGAGAAATGTGTAGGGTTCTTCTTCCCAAAAAAATGACAAAGCATCATGGTTATATATAACATATGAGCATCTAAGGACATTGTGGCATACATACCATGAGCGTCAGCTCTAAATTTTTCCGGATGTCCCCACTAGGTATTCATTATATCATGACCATTTCTATCGTAATGAGTGCATTCTCTTCTCTCAAAATCTAGAATAAATCTTCCATTGTAAGTATATTTAGGTACAGGGGAAATCTTGTACATTACTTGTAGATTCTCTAGTCAGAAAGAGTCGAGGGAAACCTGCTGGTGGTTGATGATGCTCCTGGTTTGGATGTCGACATGTTCCAAATCATATTTTATCATATCATTGTAGCGTATGATTCTATGTTGTGCAACAATATTATGCAGTTATGACTATGCTACCAATCTAAGCTTAGCTGCAAAGGACTCATCGTCTTCCTCGACAGAGTCGTCTGGATAGTTATTAATCTCATACTCTAAGATATCAAAAACATGCTTCCAAGTTTTAATGGCATTTGTAACTCGCAGAATTGTGTCTACTAGAACATCTATATTTGGATTTGAATCATCACTCGATGCATCAAGCTTCTTTGTAGCTTTTCATGGTGCCATAATCCTTAAGAAAATGAAATTAGCCTACCTGTAACAAGAGAAGTTTGTAAGCTCTACACTGAATAAAAAACTACTAATTTCAAATGGTAAAACAGATTTTGAAATTCGAAGTGCTTTATTCAAAAGTCTATCGATCTTTGTGTAGATCTACTAACAAAAAAACTTAATGGAATTTATTACCTGGTGATTCAGTATCTTTATTTGAAATCATTAACCTTGATCAATCATAAATGTCATTAATACTTCGACGGTTCTGCATTCGGAGGTTTTGGATGTGACAAGATGGAAATCTCCTGAAGTCTGAATTCACAGAGGAGTTAATCTCTAAGTAAACACTTTTATGTTTTAATTAATCATGCTTTAAAATGTTGTATCACTTTAAGTATTTCGAAAGTTCGGAATTCGGAAGTTTTGAATATATGACAAGGGAAATTTTCCAAATCCCGAAAGTGCAAAGCGATTAATTAACACTTAATCATGACTAATTAAAGGTGTTAACTGCTTTATTAACTCTTTGAAACCCTTTTTTACTTTTTGTAATTACTTTACTTCGACTCTTTGATTCTTCGAGGATTTTGAAATCAAAAACTCTGGAAGAGAAATCTCTCAGAGTGACATGGTAGAGATGATGTCATTCTTGATGAAGTAGAAGGTTTCCCCTTCTACTTCTTTTTCATCTTATGCTTCTTATTCGTAAAGTTGTTCCATTGATTCATTTTCTTCTTCCTTTAATTCTTGTCTACCTGTTTCATCAATTGTTATGTTGATTCTTTCCACAACTTTGTTTAATCTCAGGTTGTAACACTTGTATGATTTCCTTGTACTTGAGTAACCAACAAGTACTCATTTTTCCACACGAGAGTCAAACTTTCCCATTCTGCCATCTTCTCTTTTGATGTAGTATTTGCTTCCAAAAACTCTGAAGCAGTTCACATTTGTTGGTCTTCTTTTCCATAGCATGTAGGGTGTTTTGTCAGTATTGTTTCTGATCATTACTCTATTTTGAATGTGAACTTTTGTATGCACTA
Organism: Picea mariana; assembly: GCA_032191745.1. Lineage (NCBI taxonomy): Eukaryota > Viridiplantae > Streptophyta > Pinopsida > Pinales > Pinaceae > Picea > Picea mariana. Next base: position 250,038 of record JASDQU010103132.1, read on the forward strand.
CCTGTGTCCAAAAGATATCTATCAATTTGGAATCCATTAGCATTGTTTGATCCATTTCCTGCATTTTCATGTTCTTTCTTTCAACAACTCCATTCTATTGAGGTGTCCTAGCAACAGATATTGCCTTTTTATTCCATGTCTACTGCAGTGGTCCATAAATTCCTTTGAATTGAAATCTCCTTCATTATTAGATCTCAAGCATTTGATTTTTGAATCCATTTCATTTTCAACCATTTCCTTGTAGACCTTGAAGTTTTCAAAAGCTTCTAACTTATTCCTAAGAAAGAAAATTGTAGTCATTCTTGTATAATCATCAACCAATAACATAAAGTATTTCTCACATTTTAAACCCTTTGTTGTAGTTGGCCCAACTAGATCAGTATGCACAATTTCCAATGGTATTGTTTTTGAATATTATTTTGATTTAAACCTAGTCTTTGTCTGCTTTCCTTGTTGACAATGATTTCATAAAGTGTTGGTTGTTTTTGTGATCTGGGGCATTTCTATAATTGCTTCCTTTTTGTTGACTTTGACAAGGTTATCAAAATGTATGTGACTCATTCTTATGTGCCATATCCAACTTTCATCTTCCTTTCCTAGGCAACACTTTTCATTTCCAATTTCACTTAATACATATATGTTGCTCGAAGTTCTCGCAGTTGTTGCAATCAATTTTCTTGAACCTTCTTTTCTTATATCTCACTTTTGTGAATCTAAAGTAACTTTATGACCTTGGTCACACATTTGACTCACACTTAGAATATTGTGTTTCATATCTTCTACTAGTAGAACATTTTCTGCCTTGGTATTCTTGTTCCCAATTCCGATTGTGCCTTTTCCAATGATTTTAGTTGAATCGTCATTTTCGAAGGAGACTGATCCATCTCTTTCCTTTCTTAATGTAAGAAACATGTCTCTATCACCTTTCATGTGTTTTGAACAACCATTGTCAACATACCAACCATGTTTATTCTTCTTAGCTTGTAGAGCGAGTGTGCATTCTTCATTGCTATATTGATTCTTCTTTCTTATCCATGTCCTTTTCTGAGGTTCCTGTATGTGATTGTTGTTGTTCTGTTGTGGTTCTCTAGGAGGAACTATCATTCTGCAATCTTTGGCCATGTGTCCAAAGTTTTTACATTTGTAGCATTCCACTCCAGTGCTCAAAGATTCAAACCTATTGTAACTTCTTCTATGTGTTTCACTAGTCCTTCTTGGATAACCCTTTTGTGTATGACTTTCAAAGTTGTTTATGTTCCGGTTGTTAGCTCTGCAATTCACAGCTTTATGTCCAAAATTATTACATGCATAACATAAACCAAAAAACATAGTTTGATACCTAGGAGTTGAAGATCTTCTGAAAGGAAGTACTCTTATGAATCCTTCATCTTCCTAAGGCATATCTGTTTATGTCGGTCGTTTATTCTGAAATATCAATCTTCTCAGTGGAGGAGTGTCCCTGTAATTTTCTTTGTATACCTTCCTATCCCCTTTGATTGTTTCTGCATAGCTCTTTGGATATGTTTATTGTTTTGTTGTTTTGGAGCTTGATCCCTTTTCTGTCTAATTTTATTCAATTCTGGACTTGTCATGATGATTTTTTTTACTGTTGATAATGTCATTCAAAACTTTTGAGTTGTTCTGCATATTTTTCTTTTAAAGATCCTTTCTTAATGTGACAATTTCTACTTCCAAATTTCCAATGATCATGTCTCTTCCTTCTAGTTGTTCTTTGAGTGCTTCTTCAATTCTTTTATCTGTTGGATTACTAAGAGGGGGGGTGAATCAGTAATAGTGTAATTATAATTATTTTTCTCCAAATAATCTAAGTGTTATATCAATGTAGAATTATTATCCAATAATGAGCAACAATCACGCACATACACAGTACACCAGTTTTTTACATGGAAACCCAAATCAGAAGAAAACCACGGAATGATTTATCTTATATGTCTTAAATAATTACATTCATTGGAAGCACCAACTTCCTTTTTTTTCCAGCTACAACTGGAAGAAGGCTCCAACCCCCTAGTTTCTCAGGCTACAACCTAAGGGAATCTCCAACTCCCCAATTCTCTAGCTACAACCAGAAGGAGGCTACAACCCCCTATGTTCTTCGGCTACAACCTGAAGGTGGCTACAACCACATGTCTTTTCCCCGTCCAACCGCCCTGAAGTAGAAGTAGAATGATGAAACCATTGTCACAGTATCATTGTGAGATATACCATTGTAAACCTGTACCAATAAACTTGAACCATGCATCAACATGTACCTCAACCTGTAATCAATATGTACCATAAACAAGTGCATCAACCATGCATCAACCTGTACCAAACAACCTGTAATCAACCTGTACCATAAACAAGTTCATCCAACCATGTACCAATTATGTACCAATCATGTTTCAACTACTCATCAACTATGACTCATCAATATGTACCAACATCATCAACTATACACCTCATGTATGTGCCAACTCATCAACTACTTGTCTCAACCATGTGCCCAACTTGTACCTCAACCAAAATCCCTCATCAATTTCATCATCCAAATATGATTTGTAACTCTGTAATAGACCTGGTGTATATGATCACATACCTACAAACTTTTCTTAACTTTAAACAACAAGAGACTAGCATTTACATCAAACTTTTCTTTAGTCTCACATGACTAGTTTTGGATTAGTCAACAACCCTAACTTGAAATAATCATAACTCTGTACCTGTAATGAATAAAGATATGAAACTGATACACAATGTTCATCATTTTTTTTATATACAATTCTTCCAGGTTTTAGTACTTGGAACCTCTCAAAAAAGGAGTTATAGCAAAAAGGGCATACCTTGTTGAATTCTGGCTTATTCTAGAGAGCGGCCTTGTAGAGCATGCCCCGCACAAAATATTTGTTGAATAGATATGAAAGTGTATCACAAAATACTACAGACTATACTCTAACCAACGCATTTTTTTCACTTAATTTGGATCTGTTATGAAGAAGTTATGACGTTTTTACCCGAAACACTTGTTTTTGACTAGTTTCAGGACTAGCCACAAACCCTATTTTCCACAGAGTGTAACTCCAAAAATAAAATGACCCACAAGATGATTTTTTAGCACAGATACTTGGATATGTTTCCTCAATGGAATAGAAATTTCACGGTATGAATCATTCTATAAAAAAAATTATTGTGAAAATGGTGAGATGACTTGAAAAAAAAACATACCTTAGAAAGCATCATCAAAAGAATTTATCCTTCCTTGAATTCTAGCCTTATTTTCTTCACTTTCCTAAAAAATTTATCTTAGATATCCTTTGGTTAACTCAGACACCTATAGGTATTCAATATTCTCAAGTGTTTCTTAAATGAGAGAGTCGTGCCTCTTATTTATACTCTCCAAGTAGCTTCCTTAAAAACATCTTCTAGGTCACTTTACCCGCTTTCCTTATTTTAGGGTTAACCCACTTCTAATTTCTCCATTAAATTTATTATTGAAATAATTTGTTTTGTACTCACTTTGAATTATAATACACTCATCACTTCACTTTATTATTTACCTGTTAAAATCTCTTCAACCATTTTGACTACTTTGACCTTTTGGGGCTTCTAGATGACATATGAGGGTCCTCCAACTTCGTAAGGCCATAACTCTCAAACCGTGAGGAGTTATGTGGCAATCTACATACCACCAAAAATGGAATGAAATGTAATATCCATATAGAATAGTATTACCTAAAAATATATCAAAACTCATACCATTATCCATCAAACAAACTTGGGTCCATTACCCAAACCTGAGTTCTCCAACTTCTCATAGCCATAACTCTCTAACCGTGAGGAATTATGTGACGCTCCACATATCACCAAAAATGGCATGACAATCACTATCCATCTAGGATAGTTTCATTGAAAAATTCACTGACCTTCATCTCATTATTCCACAAATAATCATGGGTTCTCTAACCATATTTCTAGGATAACTCAATCCGCAAAGCGTCTTCCCGTGAGGGCTTTCACCATAAGGGGACCACTTTGGAGTTCATCCATTTCTACTTATTATCAACCATGACAAGATAATAGCGAGTCATATTTACATCAAGCAATCTTGGTTCCATTACCCAACCTTTGTGCTACGGGGCTTTCTTCAAAGGTTGACATCAATAACAACCAACCTTAATCAACATTATCTTCTTCAATTTGAACCTTCAAATTTGTGATCATTTGTTCTAGTTCTTGAGTATCTTCTTTCTTGTCTAGTTCTGCTTGTAGTTTCATTTTTTTCTTTTTTTCTCTTCTGATAATTTCTATGGCACATAACAATTATTTTCGGTAGTCAACTTATGCCTCTTCATATTCTTCTTTAGCCTCTTAATATTCTTCTTCAGTCTCTTCATATTCTTCTTCGGAGTCTTCGTTATTAGAGTCTTCTACTACCATGAATAGAACTATTTATGTCTCACTGTCACTGACTTTATCTTCATCTGATGATGAGATGTCTTCTTTGGTGCATAATATTTTCTTGAAAACTTTCTTTGTGGTTCTTTTACCTTTATATGTTTGTTTTCTATTTGAGTAACCTTCATCATTTCTCTTTTTCTTATGAGGTCATTTGTTAGAAAAATGACCAATACCATCACAATTCAAACAAATCAAAGGAATCTTACCTCTATACCTGTCATTGGTTCCCTTGCTCAAACAAAGTTGGTCTCTTCTTCATCATCTTCTGAGACGTCACTATTGTTTCTCTATTATTTTTTTTTCTTTCTTCTTTCCCTTTTTATTTGACCTTTTGGATGCTTTGAAGGCTACTTTTTTTATATCTAGATTTTCTAACTCAATTCTCATTTCATATGATGTGAATATTCCATGTAGTTCATCCATGCTTATTGAGTTTAGATCTGTTCTTTCTTCTAGTGTTGATATCTTAGGGTCAAATATCATAGGAAGAGATCTTAGTACCTTTTGAACAATTACATATTCTTTGATTTCTTCTCTCAATCCAAACATTGCATTTAATGTTTCATCGACTCGTAAAAAGTAAGCTGCAATGTTCTCATATTCCTTCATCTTTAGTTGTTTGAACTAACCTCTATAAGTTTGAATCTTTGCTTATTTGACTTTTGAATCTCCTTCATAAATATTTCGAAGTTTGTCCCAAATCTCTTTGGCGGATTTACAATGTGCAACTTTGGTGAATACTAATTCTCCAAGACCATTTAGAAGTGAATTTGTGGCTTTGGAATTATTCTGACCGAGTTTCATTGCTTTGTCATTTGTCGGTGGAACTGTTGGTGTTGTGTATCCATCAACAATTGATTGCCAAATTTTAAATCACTATGCATGTATATATGTCTTCATCTTATGCTCCAAAATGCATACTTATGTCCATCAAATTGTGGTATTTGATTTTTATACATGTTGTTGCTCTCTATGATCTACCTTTTAGTGGTTAAATTGATTTATGAAGGAACCTACTTTGATACCAATTGTTGGATTACTGAGAGGGGGGGTGAAACAGTAATAGAGCAATATAATCATTTTTAACCATAAAATGTAAGTGTTATATCAATGTAGAATTATCATCCAATATTTGCAGAGTAAATAATCAATGAACAAATGAACAACCATACACATACACAGTACACCAATGTTTTTACGTGGAAACCCAAAGTGGAAGAAAACCACGCAATATTTTTTCTTCTATGTCTTGAAGAATTACATTCATTGGAAGCACCAACTTCCTTTGTTTTCCAGCTGCAACTAGAAGGAGGCTCCAACCCCCTAGTTTCTCAGGCTACAACCTGAGGGAAGATCCAACTCCTCAATTCTCTAGCTACAACCAAAAGGAGGCTACAACCCCCTATTTTCTTCGGCTACAAATGGAAGGTGGCTATAACCACATGTCCTTGCCCCGTTCAACCACCTTGACGTATAAGTAGAATGATGGAACCGTTGTCACACAATCACTGTGAGATATATTGATGTAAACTTGTACTAATCAACCTACACCAAAAAACCTGTACCAATAACCCGAACCATGCATCAATCATGCATCAACCTATACCTCAACCTGTAATCAACATGTACCATAAACAAGTGCATAAACCATGCACTAAATTGTATCAAGCAACATGTAATCAACTTGTACCATAAAAAAGTGCATCAACCATGCACCAACCTATACCTCAACGTGCAAACCTTCCTTAAATTTAACAACAAGAGACTAGCATTTTCATCAAACTTTACTTTAGTCTCACATGAATATTTTTGGATTAGTCAACAACTCTAACTTGAAATAATCATAACTATGTACATGTAATGAATAAAGATCTAAAAATAGTACACAATGTTCTTCGGTGTGTTTTATGCAATTCCTCCAAGTTTCACTACTTGGAACCTCTTAGAAAAGGATTTATAGCAGAAATGGCATATCGTGTTGAATTTTGGCTTATTCTAAAGAGAGAAATTGTAGAGCATGCCCTACACGAAATATTTGTTGTATGGATCTGAAAATTGTACATAGAATACTATGGAATATAGTCTAACCAACACATTTTTTCTTACTTAATTTGGATCTATTATGAATAACTTATGATTTTTTTACCCGAAACACTTGTTTTAGACTAGTTTCAGGACTAGCCACAAACCCTATTTTCCACAGAGTGTAACTCCAAAAATACAATGAACCAAAAGCTAAAATTATTACCATAGATACTTGTATATGTTTCCTCAATGACCTCCCAAATTCACAGTCTGAATCATTCTAGAAAAAAAAATATTGCGAAAATGGTGAGATAACCTGTAAATAACATACCTTAGAAAGCATCATCAAAAGAATTTATCCTCCCTTGAATTTCGGCCTTATTTACTTCACCTTCCCTCTTAAATTCAGCTTAGATATTCTTTGGTTACCTCATTCACCTGTAGATATTCAATATTCTCAAGTGTGTTCAAAATGAGAGATCATTGCCTCTTATTTATACTCTCCAAGTAGTTTCCTTAGAAGCATCTTCTAGGTCACTTTGCCCACATAGTCACCTATGTCCAACTTTTCCCAATTTGTCACTTGTCCATGTATCCAATAACCACTTGACCACTTAACCCATTTTCCTCATTTTAGTTTTAACATTCTTATAACCACTTTCCATAATTAGAAATTTCTCCATTTACTTTACTATTTAAATAATCCTCTTTGACTTTGTCACTTCACTTTATTATTTAAATAATCTTCTTTGACTTTGTCACTTCACTTTGTTGTTTAAATATTCATCTTTGACTTTGTCACTTAACTTTATTATTTAAACAATCATTTTTTACTTTGTCACTTCACTTTATTATTTAAATAATCTCTTCTTTGCAAGCACTTTGACTACTTTGACCTTTTGGGGCTTCTAGATGACTCATGAGGGTTCTCCAACTTCACATGTCCATAACTCTCTAACCATGAGGAGTTATGTGAAATTCCACATACCACCAGAAATGGCATGACATGTATTATTCATCTAGAATAGTCTTACCTGCAACTATATCAAAACTCATACCATTATACATCAAACAAACTTGGGTCCATTACCCAAACCTTTGTGCTACTAGAATTCGCTACCGAACTTTCTTCAAGGGTTGACATCAATGAAAACCAACCCAATTAATTAACATATGGTTGGGTGGAAAAGGGCACCCCTTTCAGCAGTTGCAACACTACCTAGTTTCTACATAAGTATATTTTGCTAAATCTCTACAATGTTAAGTTCATAAATAAGTATAGACTGTGTTTTAGGGAAATATGAGTTCAATTTTCTGTTAAAAGTGCCTTGTGAATTTAGCTGTGAATGTGAAAATGTTACAGCTAAGTTTTATGTTGAGAACAACTTCACCTTGTGCCTTGTGAAATATGTTGGGAAATATGAGTTCAATTTTCTGTTAAAAGTACGTTGTGAATTTAGGTGTGAATGTGAAAATGTTACAGCTAAATTTTATGTTGGGAACAACTTCACCTTGTGACTATCTATGCCAAATTCTGGGAGTGAATGTTGTGGTTCACTGACTTTCACAGTTTAATTCATGCATAGGCAATGATGAGTGAACAGTTGAAGTATTTATTAAGCATCAAAAGAGAGAGAGTGATTTTTGCATACTATTGTTTCATTTTAGTATGACCTTGAATCTTGTGCCAAAAAAAAATTGAGGATATCAGATATGTGTGGACTTTAGGAATTAATCTCAAATATGGAAAAACATCAAAATTCATTATAAATGGGTATTAAGGAAAAATAATTAGGAAATAAACAATAATTTCCTAATTGAATTAAAATACAAGATCTCTCAAAATTCTATTTGGGCATTAATAAACATTTATGCTAAATTTGGGTTAAATCCCCTACAAATTTGGGAAGAATCCCCTTAAATGCGGTACGTTGTAAATGTTGGTAGAAACGCAAAATTTACCGTGAAGGTAAATCTTTGTATTATGACCACTTTCTTTAATTTTAGTAAGAGTAGTAAAGCACAGTAATAAGGAAACAAAATTTACTCATTTACCCATAAGAATGGATAGATTATAATTATATTTTTAATTTCCAAAATGGAGAAATTTACTTGGAGTAAAAATTCTATTAAATCACTTTATAAAGACTAGAAAACTATATTTTCCTGTAAGAGAAAATAATTTCATTTAAATTCTCCATGTAATAAAACCATATAGGATATGGAAATATATGTATATATATCTATATACATATTATTTTTATCATTATTATTATTATTATTATTATTATTATTATTATTATTATTATTATTCTGAAAATGGAGTTTAAAGTTTCTACAGCGTAAAAGACATGATACCAAAAGAGAATATAATTTAATATTATTCTAATGTCAAAGCACACCAGGGAATAAACCATGGCCAAATTATTTAACCATCTTGTGGTCTTCGAGACTTTGAGACTTCCGGGCTCCGGGGTGTTTGGGGTGATGGAACTCATGATGCAAAGTCGTCAAAAGCCCGAACCCTATCTTTCCCTATACAAGGTTGCATAGATAAGAAATATAATTAATTATATTGTATTGTATTTAATGTGATCAATTAACATAATTTAATATAATACACCTTTATTACAATATATATTATATTATAATCAAAAATAATTCATTGTATTTAAATCACAATGTAATACAAGTGGGTCCCCTTCGGGACTCCGGAACTCTAGGACTACGGGATATTTGAGAATGAAGAATGTGTGGAAGAGATGAAGGAGTGGACCCAGATATCTTTTTCCTCATTCCAATATTAAATATTAAATATAATACTGGAGATTTTTTATACCTGGGTGTAACTTTCGAGGAGTATAATATAATATATTATGTTATACTAAGATTCATTAAAAGAGCTACACATGGATAAGGATCTCTCTCTCTCTCTCTCTCATTCCAATATTAAATATAATATTTGGAATTTTATAAACCTGGGTGCAATTTTCCAAAGAGGTGTAATATAATATACTATAAATGAGTTTATTACGGTTTTTGTATGTGACAAAGTGCCAACCCTTTTTCCTTTTTCGAATTTAATATTTAATGCATAATCACATGTAAATGTGGACCCTCTCGAAGTTCGGTACTTCGGGACTTTGGGATGTTTGGGGTAATCAAATGAACAAGCTAAAATGGTCGAAGGCCCGAACCTACCTTTATGTATTCCAATGTTATAATAAATATTAAACGTAATTAATTATATTTTATGGTATTATAATTACTTGTATTTTCATAAAGGAATAATATAAGCGGGGCCCTCTCCATAGCTTCGACATTCGAGAGTTTTGGGTATGTTCCTAAAAAATATGGAGAGGAATTACACTGAAGTTTGGAGACTTAGGCGTTAATTGATATTAATAATCCCAAGTGCCCTTTAATATATGTAATCATATTATAATATAATCAAATAGAATTATATTATAATATAATTAATAAAAGAATAAATTTGTAATATGATTAGATTATAAGTTTATGTGACAGGGTATTGATATAATAATTAACACTAAACTTACCCTGAAATGTGGGATTACCAAGGTGAAAGGGAAGTAATCCTTGGTTTAATTGGACTAGTAATGTAGGCCAAGTAAAAATGGAACTTACAAGGTTAATTAATTTTAATGAAGATTAATGATCCCTAATAGGGATTAAATAAATGATTAAATGATTAGTAAAGAGTGAGATTTTATCATGATAATGATTAATTAAATTAATAGGCCTAAAAGAGTTAGACAAACATCAACCTCTCGTTGGGTGAGTCTTTGCATGCTATGATGATATGGTGTGTCAAGTAGCACCGAGCCACATGGATGTCACATGGCAGTGAGAGACTCTAGTCGATAAAGGTTTAAATAACTTTGAAGGACCATAAATTGTGATCCAGAACTCGGATCTGGGAAATTTATAGTCTTTGTAAAACCCTCATTGAATCGAAGGCAATGAAATCCTAGTTACAGGGATTCAAAATGATTGAGAAAAGAGAAAAATGTATACCCCATCCCTTAAAAAGGTACTTAGGGGTCGGGTGTGTGACAGAGTAGTATCAAAGTAGGAAACAACATTTGGCCTGCTTGGGCTCATGAATTAGTCGAATAAAATTTTATTAGGGAACCTTCAAGGGGCAGGGAACCCTACCCTACCCATTCATAAGAAGATTATTTAAACCACTACTAAAGAAAGGAATGGAACTTTCTGATGTAGTTATATGTTCTAAAAACCTGAACTGTGTGTTGCTAATGTTTCCAAATAATGAAGTTGATTTCACCTTACAAATTGCATGTGTTGTTCATAAACTAGTAGATAATTAAATAAGAGAAAAAAAATTATCAACACTCAAACAGTCAGTGGACAACAAGGAAAAATACAGTGTAAAGAATGGTGACACACCATGAGTTGGGGGAAAGATCCCACAATAGAGAAGAAGAATCTGGTGAGAGGAGGGCGGTGGAAACCCCTCGAGATTTGGTTGAAACTGTAAGAAGCCTCATGGCAGAATTACAGAGTTGTAAGGATGAAAATGAAATGTTGATAAAAGAACATGAAAAAAAAATTGAAATTAATGCAATCCTACTGTAAATCCTATATGGGTTAGCATCCAGTAATGTGGATATACATCATACTAAGAAAACCCAAAGTCCACCGGAGATTAAAAAAAGCATGGTCCTGAAAGTAGCCACACAAGGAGAATCACTTCAAAGAAGGCCCAATATGGAGACAAGAGACATGATAATGCCAAGGATTCAACTAAAGAATCCTCTAGTGAGGAATGACGCAGCCGCACCCGCAGGCACGCCTGCTCACACAGGATCTTTTTCTTCACACGGCCCGAAGAACTCAAATGTTCTTCTAATTCCTTATCGGGAATTTTCCTTACCCACAGCAACTCTTCAAAAGATCTCCCTTAACGGTCGGGAAATCGGAATTCGCAATTTCATGAATTTTGTGGTTGCGTGTTTTGTGCCTCACGATTCCTTGAAATCCAACGTGAGTCCACGTTGACCTTTTCCCTTGCTCTCGGGGTTTCTCCTATCGTGATTTCGCCACTCACGATGTCAGCAAATGGAATTTCCAAACTCCGAACCCCGATGTGTCGATCCTCCGATGCTCACGCGGGTTGACTATTCAACGGTCTCATCACCTCATTGGGATTTCAGAATTCGCGGGATCGTGAATCCTAATGTCAATGGATTCGGGACTTTCTTTTTCCCAATCCCCGATATGATACACCACCTGTCCTCCATTAACTCCTGTTGTGGCCCACACAACTCTCCCGTCGGGATATCGCGTTTCACGATTCCAAACTACAAGAGCAACTTATCTTTGAGACCTTCGATGCTCCAATCCTCGACTTCTTCGGCTCTCCTAACACGCGTCTCGATTGATGGACGGTCCTAGACTCGTCGGGATATCGCGGATCGTGATGTCGCAATTCTCGTTGCAAATACTTGGAGCTTCGACTCGCGAATCCCCGATACACGATATCACGTGTAGATCCGACGGTCCTTTTGACTCAGATCGATGACTATGCCCCTCTTGAGCTTTAAACCTTCGGACGTTCTCGTCGTAACCCCCCTGCACCTTTGTGAGATCTAACGGCTCTCGGAATTTCGCGAAAATCTCCTCGGATGATTTTCGACCGTCCGTTCTTCCTTTCTTGGTCCACCGAATGACTCAGTGGTTTTCTGCGGGACCTGTCCGCTTGCGCATGACTCGCGACAATTATTACAATCCCTCCAAGAAAAACTGGTCTACGCTGTCCTTCGACAAATTCAAAGGCTTATCCTTCCTGATCTTCTCCCATGGCTTTGGTCTTCAAAAAGAAAACCCCTTTGCACGCACTCCTTGCAGCAAATCTTTAACCACGCCTAGGTGTTGAAGTCATTTGACTCTGCGCACACCTGCAGCAGCAGTCCTTCAATACTTCGCTCAGATTCACAACTGAGACTCTCCTTAGCCTGTGCACTCCTTGCACAGCTCGTATAACCCAATTTCACTCTTGGGTACAAGAGTTAAACTATCTGAGCCTTTTGTCAACGCACTCCTTGCGGACGACTTCAACTGCACTCCTTGCAGGAATCCTTTCTTAGATAGAGAAACAATTGAAACTCATTCCTTCTACTTCCTCTCAGACTTCAATCTCAACACATGAAATCATATACATAGCATAATATCAAATGCATAACAGGAAGTAAATACTCATGAGCATAGCATTCAACACACATACACAGAGAATAACATGACAGCCATGAATCTGAATCAACTTCTTCTATTAATTCAAGATCTGTACATGGGTGTTCTTCTACAGTTCTTTGCTTCTCTCCTATGCTCTGGATTCTTCTAACTCTTCCTGAACTATGTTACAATGCACAATGAGGGTGTTTATATCCGTTCTCCCTCTTTCTTCTAAAATTGTCTAATCTAATATTAAATTCTACCTACTTACATTTACTACTATAAATGCCTCTATCTACTTTCAGATGAGAGCGGGGTGCTCAAGGTCTGATTACATTTTACCAAGGCGCCTTCAGTAAATGACCTCATTTATGTTTGGCGCATCAGCTTCAAGGGAAAATTCAAAATTTTGTGCTGGCGTGTGCCCAGCTATCCTTTGTCTTCTGCGCTGGCTCGCTTGTCTCGGGAGATGCTCCTGCATCATACTCCCCCACTTGAAAATTTGCATGGGCTCCTGTCCATGAGCTCATGCACGGTCTGTCCATGCTTCTGTATCTCTATTTCAGTCTCCCAGCTTCAACTGGATGACCCTTCCACTTGACCAAATATTCAAAGTATTATTTCCTCCTGGTCTTCTTACCCACTCGTTTATCCAGTATTTGTTCCATTTGTGGCTTCTCTGCAACTGGCATCTGCTTCTGCCACTGAACCTCTGGTTGTTCATCACTTGTAGTCTCTGTTTCCCCAGCTCTGTATGGGTATAAATCCAAGACATTGAATATCGGAGAAATTCTGATCCCATCGGGTAACTCAATCTCATAATCATTTTCTCCCATTTTCGTCAAGACCTTGCATGGTATGATTTTCTTCATTTTTAATTTATTATACGTTCCTCTCGGGAACCTTTCTTTCCTCAGATGTGCCAGAACCAAATCACCAACCTCAAATTGAAGTTGTCTTCTATGTTGATCGGCTCTGTGTTTATATTCTTGGCTTGATTTCCACAATCACTCCTTCACCTGGCTGTGAAGTGCTTTCATTGCCTCAGCAAATTCTTCTGCACTAGCGCTCCTAGTAGCAGTCTTCTCTGAATCCATCAATTTAGAAACACCTCTCGGTTGCACTCCATACACAATCTGAAATGGACTTCTGCCTATGCTCCGATTTACTGAGTCATTGTATGCAAACTCTGCATGTGGTAATATGTTGTCCCACTGGTTGTGGTGCTCTGTCACCAAGCTTCTCAACAAGTCTCCCAGACTTCTGTTTACCACTTCTGTCTGTCCATCCGTCTAAGGATGATAAGCCGAACTAAACATCAAATTAGTTCCCAGCTTCTTCCATAAGGTCCTCCAAAAATTCCCTATGAATTTTGTGTCTTTGTTCGAAACTATACTTTTTGGCAATCCATGAAGTCGAATGACCTCCTTGAAGAACAGATTTGCGATGTGAGTCGCATCGTTGGTTTTCTAGCATGGAATGAAGTGTGCCATCTTGGAAAACCTATCCACTACTACAAAGATGGAATCAAATCCTCTTTGCGTTCTTGCCAATCCCAATACGAAATCCATGCTAATCGCCTCCCACAGCCTCTCCGGTATGGGCAATGGTTGATAAAATCATGCATTCTGCTTCCTTCCCTTTGAATGCTGGCAAATTCGACATCTGTCAACGAACCTCTTAACCTATGACCGCATCCCTGGCCAAAAGTATGATTCATTCAGCTTCGCAAATGTCTTGTCGTGACCGAAATGTCCGGCCAATCCACCACTGTGTTTCTCCTTCAGCAAGTTCTCCCTCATGGAGCAATTTGGAATACACAACTAATTTCCCTTAAACAGTAATCCTTCTTGGATCACGTACTCTATCCACTGGCTTCTATCCCCGAGAACTGGATTCTCAGCTGCCTCGTACGCCTCCTTAAAATCTGAATCGTCCATGTACATGTCCCTGAGATTCTCAAAGCCTAAGGTCCTGACTTTGAACTCCTGCATCAGCAAACATTTCCTGCTCAAAGCATCAGCCACTTTGTAAGAAGTACCCGAAATGTGTTTAATTACAAATGTGAAATTCTACATATATTCTACCCATTTTACATGTCTCTGGTTCAACTTCTCCTGTTGAGTCACAAACTGTAATGCATGGTTATCACTATATAAAAAAAATTATTTCGGGATCAAGTAATGCCTCCACTTTTTCAGTGCTTGTATGATAGCATAAAACTCCTTATCATACGTGGAGTATTTCACTTTTGTCTCATTCAGCTTCTCGCTAAAATATGCAATTGGTCTATCTTCCTGACTCAAGACCGCTCCTATGGCAAACCCTCTTGCATCACATTTCACCTGAAATGTCTTTAGGAAATCCGACAACACCAGAACCGGTTGTTCCATGATCTTTCGCTTCAACAGATTGAAGCTCTTCTCAGCCTCTGTTGTCCAGTGAAAAGACTTATGCTTCTTCTTCACTATATCTATCATCGCTGCGCTAATTCCACTGAAATTCCTGATGAATTTTCAGTAGAAACTAGCCAATCCACGAAAACTCCTCACCTCAAATATTTTCCTCGGTGATGGCCAATTCTTGATTACCTCCACCTTATATGGATCCATCCTCAACTCATTTGCAGATATAACAAAACCCAAATAAATGAGCTTTGTCTTCATAAACGAGGACTTTTTCATGTTTATCAACAGCTTCTCCTGCTGTAGTTTTTTCATCACAATGGCTAAATGCTTCAGATGTTCAGCCTTTGTCTTGCTGAAAACTAATATGTCATCCAGATACACGATGACAAATTTCCCGATGAACTCCTTCAGGACTTCATTCATCAACCTCATAAAGGTACTTGGCGCATTCATCAAACCAAACGGCATGACAAGCCATTTATACAAACCTTCATTTTTCTTGAATGTTGTTTTCCATTCATCACCTTCCCTCATGCGAATCTGGTGATATCCACTCTTCAAATATATCTTTGAAAAAAAATTTGCTCCACTTAAGAAATCCATCAAATCATACATTCTTGGCAATGGGAATCTATACCTGATAGTTATCTTGTTAATGGCTCTTAAATCAGTGCACATCCTCCAACCTCTGTCTTTCTTCGAACTGAATACTGTCGGAACAGCACATGGACTCAAGCTTTCTCTGACCAAACCTTTGTCCAATAAATCATGGACCTGCCTTTTAACTTCTTCATTCTCTTGCAGCGTCAATCTGTACGTGGCTTTGTTTGGCAAAATGGCTCCTAGTATGAGATCTATATGATGGCTTACACTCCTGATCAGTGGCAACGAACGAGGTAATTCGTCCACTACAATATCAGCGAACTCTTCCAGCAGTCCCTGAACTTCTTCTGGAAATTCATCCACTCTTGTGCTAGTCAGAACAATTCTCGGTTTTCTGACCACAAAGAATTGTGGATCCTCCTTCTTCTTAACTTCTGTAAGAAGTTCCTTCCCACTCATGAGAAGTATTGTATTTCTTACTTCCGGCTTCACCTCTTTATCCTCAATTGGATGCAACATATGGGTTCTCCCATTCTTCTCTAGAGTATACGTATTCATCTTCCCATCATGAATTACGTTTCTATCATATTGCCATGGTCTACCCAGCAATAGATGACAAACATCCATAGGCATAACATCACATAAAATCTTGTCATTATATCCTCCTATCTTAATGTCAACTAAGCATTGTTTAGTGACATTTACCTGATGTCCCTTCTGTAGCCACGAAACTTTGTATGGACTCAGGTGATCAGTTGTCTCCAGCTCCAGCTTTTCTACCATCTCAGTTGAAACGAGATTATATGTGCTTCCACTGTCCACAATGACCTTGCACACTCTATCCTTGGTCTTGCAAGCAGTCCTAAAAAGACTGTTCCTCTGCGTTGAATTCTCCATCTCTTTCTCTGACATCAAAAGGACTTTCCGCATCACCAGGGATCTTCCGCCTTCAGCGTATTCTGCCTCAACATCTCTCCTTTGTGCCTCGGCGATGTGAGCCTCTCCAGTTTCTTTCTTCTTCTCTGGACACTCAAACGACCTCTGCCCATTCTTTCCACATGTGAAGCATGTGATTACAACACCTCTTCCTCTTCCTCTACCTCTGGTATGAGGAAAAGTGTTATTATCGGCATACTCTCCTTTCTGCTCAGTATGATGTTCTCTTTGCTCAGCATATCTCCCTCGTTGTGAACTTCCACCTCTCTATGTCTGAGTCTGAGGTTTTTTCCAGTCGTCTCTAGGCTTCTGGTTTCTTTCCTGGACAACTACCTTGCCTCTAGGCTGACTTCTGCCGTGGCCTCTTTGACTCTGCTTTTGGCTCAGCTTCTCCTCTACCTTCAAAGCCATTTGATAAGCATCCTCTATCGTTCGGATGGTTTCCATACTCATTTCTTCATGAATCTCATATCTCAGGCCATTTATATACCTGGCCACTTTTTCTTCATTGCTTTCGAGATGACCTGCCCTGATATTCAGTCTGTAAAATTCCTCGGTATATTCCTTCACTGTCATCAGCTTCTGTCTCAGGTTCTGCACCCTCCTAAACAGAGAAATTTGATAATCCCTAGGAATGAATTTTTCCTTCATCTTTGCAATCATCCTGTCCCAGCTCTTAATTTTCTGCTTGCCTTAGCAACGCCTGTCAGCTTGTAGTTCATCCCACCACAAGGCTGCGTGTCCCTTTAATATCATGCTGGAATGCCTGATCTTCTTATCCTCCTCAATATCTTCATAGTCGAAGTAAGTATCTAGAGTTCTAATCCAATCTAGCAGCTCTTCCCCATCCAGATTTCCCTCATAAACTGGAATGTCCATTTTTACCTTTGTACCCATTCTTGCAACAACTTTAAGTAATCGTTCACTCGCTGCATCTTCCGCTGGGATTTCTTCTCCTCCATGTCCAGCATCATCTTCATCTTCAGATTCACTAATATCTCCTACATCATCTTTGCTCTTTTCTCTTATCTCCATGTCCTCCATTCCGGCACGAAGATTTCTCATTTCTCTCTCCACGTCTGGATTCTGCACTTGCCTACCTCTTTCTCTGGACATTTCCCTTTCCTCCTCTGGATCAGGTGTCTACCCCTTCTCCTTGGCGGCATGGTGAATTTCCTTCTTCTCTGCTACAGAAAGCAAAGAAATTTTCTAGCTCTTATACCACTTGACGTGTATCAGAGTACTCTCTTATCCCCTTCTTCTCTTGCCTGAAATATACAAACAAGAAATCAGCTCTGATACCACTCTTGACGCACCCGCACCCGCAGGCACGCCCACTCACACGGCCCAAAGAACTCAAATGTTCTTTTAATTCCCTATTGGGAATTTTCCTTACCCACAACAACTCTTCAAAAGATCTCCCTTAACGGTCGGGCAATCGGAATTCGTGATTTCGTGAATTCTGTGGTCGCGTGTTTTGTGCCTCACGATTCCCCGAAATCCGACATGAGTCCACGTTGATCTTTTCCCTTGCTATCGGGGTTTCTCCTATCGTGATTTTGCCACTCGCGATGTCAGCAAATGGAATTTCCAAACTCC
>JASDQU010103132.1:283041-376123 GCA_032191745.1 Picea mariana
TCTCACAATCGATCATCGCCAAATGACCCTCCATGCTCTTTAAATAGAGATCATGGACCAATCGGGTGTCAAGCCACGGATCAATGGTCGTTAAGATCGAGAAGAGTATGAACTGTCGGATCACTCTATGTCGGGAACATATCGTGACCGTCGGATTGCCTAACTACAAATGCATACTAATGCATACTAAAGAAACACACTTTTACCTAACGACATATTAGACCAAGTAGATCTTAACTAACTCCTAAGTGTCTAAATATCCTAACAGTCACCTCCTCGAGATTTCGGAATTCGCGGGATCGCGAATCCTAATGTCAATGGATTCGAGACTTTCTTTTTCCCGATCCCCGATATGGTACACCACCTATCCTCCACTAACTCCTGTTGTGGCCCACACAACTCTCCCGTCGGGATATCGCGTTTCACTATTCCAAACTACAAGAGCAACTTATCTTTGAGACCTCCGACGCTCCGATCCCCGACTTCTTCGGCTCTCCTACCACGCGTCTCGATTGATGGGCGATCCTGGCCTCGTCGGGATATCGTGGATCGCGATGTCGCAATTCTTGTTGCAACAACTTGGAGCTTCGACTCGCGAATCCCTGATACACGATATCACGTGTAGATCTGACGGTCCTTGTGACTCGGATCGACGACTATGCCCCTCCTGAGCTTTAAACCTTCGGACGTTCTCGTCGTAACCCCCTTGCGCCTCCGTGAGATCTAACGACTCTCAGAATTTCACGAAAATCTCCTCAGATGATTTTCGACCGTCCGTTCTTCCTTTCTTGATCCACCGAATGACTAAGTGGTTTTCTGCGGGACCCGTTCGCTTGCGCGTGACTTGCGAAAATTCTTACAAGCCTCCAGGCACAACTGGTCTGCGTTGTCCTTCAAAAAATTCGAAGGCCTATCCTTCCTGAGCTTCTCCCACAGCTTTGGTCTTCAGAAAGAAACCCCTTTGCACGCACTCCTTGCAGCAAATCTTCAACCACGCCTAAGTGTTGAATTCATTTGACTCTGCACACACCTGCAGTAGCAATCCTTCAATACTTTGCTCAGATTTATGACTGAGACTCTCCTTAGCCTGTGCACTCCTTGCATGGCTCATATAACCCAATTTCACTCCTAGGTACAAGAGTTAAACTATCTGAGCATTCTGTCAACGCACTCCTTGCGGACGACTTCAACTGCACTCCTTGCAGGAATCCTTGCTCAGATAGAGAAACAATTGAAACTCATTCCTTCTACTTCCTCTCAGACTTCAATCTCAACACATGAAATCATATACATAGCATAATAGCAAATGCATAACAGGAAGTAAATACTCATGAGCATAGCATTCAACACACATACACAGAGAATAACACGACAGCCATGAATCTTAATCAACTTCTTCTATTAATTCAAGATATGTACATGAGTGTTCTTCTACAGTTCTTTGCTTCTCTCCTATGCTCTAGATTCTTCTAACTCTTCCTGAACTATGTTACAATGCACAATGAGGGTGTCTATATCCGTTCTCCCTCTTTCTTCTAAAACTATCTAATCTAATATTAAATTCTACCTACTTACATTTACTACTATAAATGCCTCTATCTACTTTTAGACGAGAGCAGGGTGCTCAAGGTCTGATTACATTTTACCAAGGCGCCTTCATTAAATGACCTCATTTATGTTTGGCGCATCAAATTCAAGGGAAAATTCAAAAATTTGTGTTGGCGTGTGCCCAGCTATCCTTTGTCTTCTGCGTTGGCTCGCTCGTCTCGGGAGATGCTCCTGCGTCAAGGAAACTGAAAACTCCAAGGATTTTTCTAGTCGTGAGACTAGTTCACATTCTCAGAGAAGAAGAAAGAAGAGGAAACATTCCAAGAGCCATGACTCTTAAGAGTTTGAGAAATCCAAACCACCCACTTTCGATGGAAAAATTAAAAAGGGAGAAGAAGCATAAGTTTGGATACTTGGCTTGAAGAATAACTTCAGAGTCCATGACTACTCTGCAAACTTAAAGGCCCGAATAGCCATTTTCAACTTGAATGGAAAGGCCTCCATTTGGTGGGAGGACCTTAGAAATGTGAAAGGAATTCATGAGAAAGATTTTTCATGGAAACAATTCGAGAAATACTTTAAGAGGAAGTATATGTTTGAAAGATACTATGATGAGAAGACTAAGGAGTTCTATGAACTCCAGATAGGACAACTCACAATAGATGAATATATCAACAAATTTCTTGAGTTGATGATGTATGTTCCCTACACAAAGGATGAAAAGGTAAAGATGCAACTATTTATTAGTGGACTTCCTCATTCCTTCTGAGACAAAATTGAGTTTGATGAACCTAAGACTTTAGAAGACATTATTTGAAATGCAAGGTATTTCTATGAGCAATTCAAGAATAAGGCAAAACCTCATAAGGATTTGAAGAAGAAAAGTAAATTGGGATTCAAGAAGAAGGGTTTTAAATCCTCAATATTTAAGAATCACAGGAAAATCTCTAAGATGAGCCTTCCTACTTAAGGTGTGTGTCAGCATAATTTTACATCTCAGAGTGGTAATAAACCCTTTGGATCAGCCCCAGGTAAGACTGATAATATGAAGAGAGATCCCTCGAAATTTTGGGGTTGTGGAGAAGAGCATTTGTTGAGGGACTTCCCACATAGAAAACAGGACAATAGGAGGGTCTACAACATCCAGGAGGCTACCACAGTCAATGATTTAGTTAGGAGAATGCCACAAATTTATGCATCCTAGGATAATAGACAATATGACCACCAAGCTTCAGTGGTGGAGATGGAAGGTATGATTTCCAACCATCTAGTTTCCATTTTAATTGAACCTGGTTCTAATATGAGTTATGTTTCCCCTCAAACTGTTGAGAAATGTAAATTGCAGCAAGTAAAACATCCTAAATCATGGTTGGTACAGCTTGTTGATGATTAAAAATTCAATGATGAATTCTTCACACAAAGGATTGCTAAGCGTTATTATTAATTATGATAATAATATTTAACTAGTAGATGGGACCCCCTTGTAGAATAGAGGTGCAAAGATAGACATGTTATGCTTATATGTTGCTATTTTTATGATGTTTCCTACATAGTCCTATACATTTGATGATGCATTCTTGGTATCATTTGATATGACAAATGGGTGGTTGATTCATTGGTGTTAAATGTTGTTGATATTTACTTGCGATACAAGGCAATGCCATGGGTATGAGGATTATGTTTATTTACAGGTGCTATGTTATGTTATGTTATAACATTGATTACTAATCCATATATGATTTATGCAAAAGATAATAAAATGGGAGCTTGATCAAAACAAAAGGAAAAACAATGTATAAGTTTTAGAGCTATGGAAAAAAAAAATACATATAAACCTTGTGACAAATGTGAATTGGTGGACCTAGTTGTTATACTATGCGCTTTGTTAAAGATTTATATGGAGGCACATATGGTAATGTTAACGTATGGTGGTGACATGTTTGGGTGCCACACTATACAATGGATATGTCATCGGATCTATACAATAGATATGGCATTGAAATTATGCATTGGTTATATGGTAGAATTTAATGGTTGATGGACTAGCTAGTACGTAGAATTGAATAGGGACAGGTGAGGAAGCAACGTGCATTCGTTGAACGTCACTCCAAACCACCCTCGAGCCCATCACCCTAATATAGTTGCATTGTTTCTCTGTTGGTTGTGGAAGCTCTACGATTTCAAGTTTTGAAGGGGAAAACTCAGATGAGCTCTTCATTTGAAGTGATTTTTCATAGGTATGGCTCTTTTCTTTCCATCCATGATGGACTCTCTGTATTATGAATCAAATGGTGGCTCAGGATTGCATGGTTCTGTATTTTCTTGAGTTTTTGACTGAATGTCAATATTGTGTTATGGGTTCTCTATGATTACTACAAAGTGTTATCATTTTTAAGCGAAGTAATGGGTGTTATTGATTGTAAAGTCTGCACATTGGTTATTAACTTGGTCAGCTTGGTTTTTTATGATGATTCTCTATGAAAAATGGTAACAGTGGTGCAATGAGCTCTAAGTTTTATTATTGAGGGGTTTTTACCACCAGTCTCGGTATCAGTTGTTGTCAACCCTTTTTCCTCACGGCCATTGTTGTAATTATTAACCAAGTTACAATGCAACTATCGACAGTGGTGTGGTTATTTTTGGCTAAGCCATGAGCTATTGTTTGTATGGCTTGTTCTTTATTGTCATTTCACTGAAAGGTTTCCACAGTCCAATCTTGTTTTTCCTAGAATGTTTAATAGAGTCATGTGTATGTATCGAATGGATATGAGTTGTGATTTGGCATTATTTTCATGAGAGTTTTCACACCTTCTCCTCTCATCCCTGCTATAATGACCAATTGTTATGTTGTGAAGCCTCACTGTCAATTGTTTTTCGAAATTTATCGACCTCCTCGGTGTTGGAAAGAGACATGGTCTCTCTGCGTTTCGAGTATCCTTCATTGTTTAAATTAACCCTTGTTTCCTCTCTGCAATAAATTTTTAGAGGCATCTGTGTGTGCCTGGGTTGTTGAGCTCGAATTTCCTTGTTTCCACTCGGGCATTCTCGTATGGTTTTTTCAAGATCTTGGGGTTATAAGTTGAAAGAATGTGGTGTTTTAAAAGAGTGTGGCTCTCTGTTCTTCCAGGATTATATTCATTACCTGTGGTTTCTTCTCAGTGATGAATTATTGAGGACGTAAAAGGTTATGACCTCTCTGTGTTTTTTAAAGTCAAGCATACTTCCATTACCTCTCTGCATTTAAATTTGAAAGAGTCTGACTTGGAGTCTGACTTGCTTCTACCTTCTGGGGTCTGTCAATATTTTTGGTTATCATTTTAATGATTGTGGAAATTTTAAAGGAACGGTCTCTCTCACTTCAAAGACCATCTCTTGTTCAAATCTTTATGTTTCCTCTCTATGATGAATTTGTTTGAACAAGAAGAAAAGTATGGTTACCTATAGCCCAAGAGCTTTCCTTCTAGTCGATTATGGTATTTTTTACTATGTTAAATCCTATCATG
This sequence comes from Picea mariana, assembly GCA_032191745.1. Taxonomy (NCBI): domain Eukaryota; kingdom Viridiplantae; phylum Streptophyta; class Pinopsida; order Pinales; family Pinaceae; genus Picea; species Picea mariana. The sequence continues at coordinate 288,093 of JASDQU010103132.1, forward strand.
ATCATGATTACATTTAAAAATTTTGTTGTTCCTGATATTGATTCTAAGGCTCAAAGAACAATGTCAGGCATCAAAAGTTTTAAATGAAGTGTTTTGTGAGTTCTTTTTTTTACCTTTATTTTTCTAAGAAATAATCTTTAAATAAAATTAATGATTAGAAAGTATAGAGGTTGTATCTCGTTATCTGAGTCACAATTATAATGTAAAATGATGTAGAAAGGATTTACAAAACTGTTAAAACAAATTCAGGTATCAATTATAGATAAGTCTCACCTTGTTTGTAGTAGAAGAAAAGTAGAAGATGCACCCTTGAAAAGGAGATAAAAATGCAATAATTCACACATACCATAGGTCTTTTTTTACTCACAGTAATAATAGAGGAAAAGTTGTTACTAAATGAATTGTTGATATATTATGATCATAGTAGATGTAGAACTAAATTTTAATCATTCGCTCTTGAAGAACTACAGAAAGAAATTCAGAGAGATGGAAACACAGTGGAAACACATAACTCAAATTGAACGAAACTTAGAATTTATGTCTGCACTTGTATTAATATTCAAAAGGTTTTCTCTTTTACAATTGGCCAGAAACAACCTCCAATAGATCTAAAATCTATCTATTTATACAAAAATTGTCACAATTGAAAATAGTTGGACTTCCAACAATATATGCCTAAAAATAGAATACATCTTAATCAAATAACAACATGCAAATATTGTTTAGTTTTGTTGGTGCTTCATATGTCTCTTCGTCTTCTTGTAGATGTGCTTGTTTTCCTTTGATATTTAAACCGGGTATACATGTCCATTAAGGCCACCACAATCCTTTGTCTTACTATCTTTTCCATTCGAATCCATTGCCATATGTCCCTTCGAATGCATTTGCTGGGATAAAGAATTGTAGTTGAATATTTGGGGGTGGTAATTGAACAGATAGCTTAGCATTGGTTCGTTATGGGTTAGCTAATGGTTACGGGGAAGAGTAATTGTTCATGAATAGGATAATGTGGGTACAAGTGTCCAACAAGGAGGTGGGAAGAGTGGATGCGAGAAAGTAGGTGGTAGGGTAGATGGTATTAGGAGCGTGGAAGGTAGAGTGGGTGGAGGAAGTGGACGTTGTGTATGTTCCTTCATTTTCTCCCAACTACACTAGATTTCCTTTGTTCATTGACTTGGGTACATATGTCCATCAGTGTTACCATGAATCTTGAAGGCTCAATCCTTTCAGTCAATTCAAAGGCAAACATTTTCTTCTATATTTGTGGCAGCTTCTCTTGGATATTGTTCACTTCTTGGACTGTGACCTCATATTTTGAACTTGGATTAACCAACAATTCATTGATTTTAAGTAAATCAAACTGTTTCATCTATTGGATGGCCTCATGAGTATTTTCCTTGTTCTTTCTAGAGCTTTACTGGCTCATTTCTATCTCAATCTACCCCAATGCCTCCGAGATATTATTTCCTTTGAACTAAATCATATTTTTATTTACTGAAGATAATGCCTCCAGACAAGCCTCATTTACATCTCTGGCAAGTTTCTTGCCTTCTTCCAGATTTGTTTCCCAATATTTTAGGGCCATTTTGCCTTTTACTTGTTCAGAATGAGAGAGAAGGGTAAGACTAGGGGTATTAGCTTTCTTCTTCCATATGATAACCTCTTGAAACTTATACCAGGTTGCGTGTGCCTCTTTTTCCTTGACACAAATATTTTTTAGAGAAATTTCTACTGCCTGATAGCATTTTTTAATAGCATCTAAATTTTTATAGAGATCCTTTTCGAAAACTTCTATATTCTCATTGATTTCTGATGCTTTTGTTTTGAAGGCAGTAATATCTATTGATGTGTTCTATGTTAGGGTCAATTCATCCTACAATTGCTCAATCAAATTGTCGTGTTGAGTGATCAAACCTTAGCTGGTATGTGAATTCTGGTAGAGCAACTCAAGGTTATCTTGTAACTGCTTCATTTGATGTTGATAACTAGCCCTAATTTTTTCGATGTCATGGTTCATCCTACTTATAACAATCTGTTATCTACTATGTATCTCATTCTGCAATTTCTCTACCAAGAGACATTTTTGTCGCAGTTGTTTGGTTAAAATTTCCATTGACCATTGATTGGCAATGAAAAAATCCCCTAGTGAACCTGCCACTTCTTTAGAAAACTCAGGATCACCTTGGTATTTCCCATCATACACCAATATTTTCCTTTTGGTGACTACTCCATCCTTTTGGTGAGATTCTATTTACAATAGTTTTTCGTTTCTTGCTGAAAAATAAATTTGAGGGAGGCATCTCTTTAGGATAGATAGGAGTAAGATCACCTACAAAAGTGAATTCAGAACTAGGATTTCTGAAGTTGGTCTGTAAAGGGGTTAATGATATAATAGGAGAAATAATTTATGTGGAATGCTCTTGTCCTGTTGTATTTGGGGTGCCAAAAGAAGCAGTTGGCGTTGAATGAGGAACAACTTGTACCAGATTCATGAAATCTTTGAACCGAGCTAATACTTGTGGATCATTCAGTCCTGACAGTGATTCTCTTGTTTCGTGAAATAACACTTCTAAGATTTTTAGGACTTCTTCAGCTTTGTGCTTAGTGGAGAAAATTACCACAGGTCCTGTGGGTCTAGATTCCTGTGAAGAATGCATGGGTTTTGACTCTCATTGCAATATATTTGGAAAATTGTTTCATCTATGCTTTTGACAGTTGAGGAAACCATCTTTTTGGTCAGGAGGCAGAGTTTGGAATCTTCTTTGAACTTCCTCATAAGATATAACTCCCCTAAACATCTCATCATAAGGATAATTCTCATGGATGTATCACTTCATGTTAAATTGAGCTAAATGATTTTCCGTTATCTTATGTGGATCATGCTTCTTGAATTCAATGTCAACTAATTTGACATCTTCCAGGGCTACGCCCTCGACTTTAGAATGACCAAAATCTAATAATGTGAACATACCAACTTGAATGAGAAAAATTGGCCAAACCTTTTTCTGAGCTGCTTTCAACTCTTTGTTGATACCTCCTGCTATTGTCTGGTATGCCACTTCTTTGCACACCATCCTGTCGGGTAAAAACTGTGGAAGGGTAAGAGGAGGAACGGAACAACCAAATACTCTAATATAGGAGAAATTATCCTAAATGATCCACTCGACTTCGCAAGTTTGGTAATCGGAAATCCGAGAGATAATGGTGTGTGCTTTGAAATCCCCAAAAGCCGAAAGCCCAAGTAGCACCTAGTAGTTTAGTGTTTGGTCATGACCCGTGATTGCATGGGTGGGGACTAAGAAAAAAGGGGGCTATCACCTGAAATTTACAGAGCCAAGCATAGCTCGGAAGATTCTTTAAATCGAAATGTTTTCTTAAATCAGATTGGTTTTGAATGTGTGGAATTTGTTAAGGAGAGATGGCCTGACAAATTTTGGTTGTCTGCACATTGTGATTGCAAAAGTTTGACGAGTACCAGTACTGATTAGAATTTCCATGGAGTGCAAATAAATGGAAGAGACACAGAATGCTTCCAGTTTAGAAAATGAAAGACAAGGAATGGACGTCCACTTGGGAGTTGAAGGATTGAACTCCAATGGGCACGGAAAAGAGATAGATAAGGAAGGAAATCTAAGGAAGATCAATGAAACATTGCAGAAAGATGTCCAAACTCGTTGAGCAGATAGTAGAAAGCTTGGGAAAACTCAGGAAAAACAAGGAGAATTCAACGTAAAGTTGTTAAAGAGTTTGGAGAGAATAGAAAAGAAGTTGGATAAGGAGAATGACTCGAGAAAAACAAGGAGTCATCGAACTTATGAGGGGAGAAGATCAAGGAGTGTTGGTAGACACCATCACCACTCCCAAAGTCACTCCAAGAGAAGGGAACATAGTAGTTCAAGCCCATCTCCTACCAGAAATCACAGGAGATCTCGAGTGGATGAACTGAAGGAAGAAATGAATAAGATTAAGCCTCCTACGTTTGATGGAGAACATAAGGAGGAAAATGTCGAAACATGGTTGCTTGGCATGAGGAAATATTTCCAACTCCAGAATTATTCCTCTCATGTAGAAGGAAGAATTGTGATGTATCAACTGAAGGGAAAGGCATCCATGTGGTGGGATCAGCGTGTGCAGGTACAGCACATTAGAGAGAAATATATCACTTGGAAAGAATTCAAGAGGTATTTCGAGAAGAAGTATTTGACTAAGAGATATTATGACAGAAAGATGAAAGAGTTCTTTGAACTCAAACTAGGTAGCATGACCATTGATGAGTATGAACGAAGGTTTTTGGAATTTCTAAAGTATGTTTCGTTCATCAAATATGAGACTGTCAAGATTCAGAGGTATCTAAGTGGATTGCCACCTTCCATTGGTGACAAGATTCAGTATGATGATCCCAAGACTATGGAAGAAATGATAAGGAGGGTGAAATGCTTATATGAACAACAAAAAGAAAATCCTACCTTCCAAAAGGCTTGGGAAGACAAGAAGAAGTTCAAGAAAGAGCAGAGGCAGAAAGGAACTAAGTCATCCTTTTTCAAAAACAATCCTCAAGGACAACCATCCTTTAGAGAGCCAAGAAAGGATGAAATGGGCAGACAAATGCCAAGACAGACACCTATGGAGTGTTGGGGTTGTAAAGGAAACCATAGGTATAGAGATTGCACCCACCGAAATGATAAAGTGAGAGTTGTCCACAATGTTCGGCAAGCTAAAACAGTGGAGGACATGGGCAATAGAATGATAAGGATCTATGCGGCCCTAGACAACAAGCAAGTTGAATATCAGTCGCACATCACTGAAGTGGAAGGTATGATTAACAACAGGCCATTTACTATTTTAATTGATTCAGGGGCTAGCCATATTTATATAGATCCTAGAGTGGTGGAAAGTTTGCCTTTATCAAGAAGCAAACATGAAAAAACTTTGTTAGTGCAGCTAGCGATAAGAACCAAGAGGAAATTCATTGAGTTGGTTAAGTCGTGTCATGTGGACATGAATGGACTAAGCACAAAGGTTGAATTGAACATTTTTCCTTTTAGCTCTTATGACTATTTAATTGGGATGGATTGGTTGGACTAGCGCCATGCCATCCTGGACTTTCATAACAAGGAATTCACTTGCCTGGATGAGGAAGGGAATCAGAAAACAGTCCCTGGAATTCCCAGAGTTGTTTCTATCAGAGAAATCTCAGCAATGTAGCTAAAGAAGTGCTATAGAAAAGGTTGTCAATTATTTGCAGCCCATGTGGAGGAAACACCTAAGGATAAGGTGTTAGGTATTGTAGATCATGCGGTACTAAAGGAGTTTGAAGATGTATTTCAAGAGGTACCAGGATTACCTCCGAAAAGAGATATTGACTTCTCTGTAAACTTGATGTCTGGAGGAGCTCCACTATCGAAAGCTCCTTACAGAATGAGTACGCCAGAGCTGAAAAAACTGCAATTGCAGCTTGAGGAGCTTCTGAATAAGGGGTACATATGCCCAAGTGTGTCACCTTGGTGTCACATACCCACTACGCAAATCAAACATTTTCGTTGATTTCTCAACAATGAGAATCCCCGAAGTCCTACGAGGCTTAGCGCAGGCTAGCTCTTTCCTTTTTCCACCTCTGTATGATTGTAGTTCATGACTATGGGCCAGATCCGCACGGCGTCTTTTCGCACTTCGCGACTCAGTGCCACCGGAACGTCGAGGCGCTCGACTCTGCAAACCCCAAAGCTTGAAACAGCAAAACGCCAAACCCTGAGGGGGATAGAAAGGGGCAAGTTTCTCTCTTGGGGTCTTGTCTACGTGACCCTATACGGTGTCTACGCACTTAGGCCAGCCAAGAGCTTATCGACTTTTCACGATTTGGGGGAATTGAGCTACACGAATTCTACCTTTCCCCGTTCAAATCCTCGAAAATTCTGAGGTCTCCAAAGTTTCCCTCCAAAGGTAGATCGACGGTCGTAAGCCTCCCCTGATCCAACGATATGAATCCTTTCAAGGTTTCGACACTCGAGAGTGCGAAATGCAACGACTCCAACACTCTTCGTCATTCAAATCTCTAAATTCCGATATGGAAAGTGATGCAGTCGCGCTCCCAAGCACGTCCGCTCACAGGATCGTTCAATCAATTCATTATTTGAAGCGGCTCATTGGATTACCTGCTAGAATCTCTGTCAAAACCCGATCCACAGGTCCTTCTTTCCCTATCATGGCCTTTGCATACGACCGCTACTCTTTCCACAATGGGAAATGCATATACTTTCGGGTTTCAGGGTTTTGTGATCCCCGATGTCAAGATTTCCCTCTTCTCTTGAATCTCCGATCTCTGATGAGCCAATTTATTGATATGGTTCCTTACGTGTTAGCCCTCCTGGCTAAACTCCTGACCCACGTGACCACTATCTCACAAGACCGCAACCTTATCTCCTGTCGGGTTTTTGAACTTTCCAATGCCGAAATGTACTCGTCCTCAAGATTCGCAATCTGTTGAATCCTGATATGTAGATGTGATGACAGCTAGCCCTACAATGGACGCTTTTCACTTTGTCGGGATTCCGAACTTCGCAATTCCGAAGTGTATGGACTTCTTTTTCACGGGATTCCCGATTTCCCAATGGATGACTTTCCTTTTGGGACTTTTCCCGAATGCTCCGATTGTCGCCACGCGTCCTCCTAAAATGGACGGTCCTGATCGCTTCTCACGATTTTGGAGCTTCCGCTGCTGAAATATTCTAGCATCTTTTCCCTTCGATCTCTGAAATGCCGACGGGCTCCCGATCTTGCCCACGTGTCCTCCTATGATGGACAACTCATATTGATTCCAAGATTTTCAATATGAAAATTCCCGACCTCATGTCATCGTGACTTCCGATTTCACGAATGTCGATATCCCGATGGCCACGCCTCTCGTCAGGACTTTCAACCTCCTGTTCACGAGGGCTTAACCCTCATGCATCTCTTAATAGATCCAATGGTTGTCGGGTTTTTCTAGCTAAGATATAACGGCTCAGATCTGTCCCACGTCGCACACTCTCCCACTACTTCATGGATGTGGAAAAATCAACGGTCCATATGTTCTCATGGACCTTGGGGGTCTACGATCCTGATTTCCTCGCTATTCACAAAGATAGAGGAAAAGGGGCAAGGTATGTAACGCCCTCGTTTCTTTCGTCAATCTAATGGTCGTGAATGACCATGGGTCTTCCGACCAAATCTCATCCTTCGATCGATACTTATCCCTACACTGCTACTTCAGGATTTTAAGAGGGTCATTCCTCCTCGTACAGGGTTGTTAAGACTTGCACATTCAAGTCCTTTTTCCAGGTTCTTGGTAAACCTTTCCAAGGAGGGAATCTCTATGAAGAGATCTATTCCGGGGCATTCCTGGAGACAGATAAGGGGAAACAAATTCCCGAGAATGGACTGGAAGTCTGACTTGGTTCAACTTATGCATAATTAAATTCATTTATCAACATAAGCCATGCGTGGTTTTTCTGTTATAAGCATATACAACTACTAGTACTGATCAAAATGCCACACAGACATTCTTATAATGAAAACATTCACAGTTTCAATGCTTATGAGCATAATTATCAGAATATATATATTTCAAGGACCCAGAGGAAAAACACTTATCAGATATAACACCAGGGTTAAGCAACTGCTGAGAGGGGTGTTCGTTTCCACCCAACCGTAGGCTTAGCGACTCCCAGCGGATTTACCACTAGCCACCCCCGAGCTGAGACCACGATGTTGTGAGACTGCGTCTCCATTTTCCAGTGACCAGGAGCGAAGTTTGCAATCCTTCCTCTCTGCTATCACTCACTCTGTGTAATGCCAGAGTTCTCCCCTCGCGTATTCCCCCCAATCGCTTCTACCTTACGCCTTATCCTCTTGCGAGGTTGCGTGTGGCGCGATTACCCTCACGCTAGTCAGGCCTGACGGCTCTGCGGATGGGCAGTTCACCTCCCCATCCCTCATTAATCCATCTACCGACCAGCCTGCGAGACATTTAACTCCGTGCCAGCGAGCCGCTTTTGGTTCTCTGGGCCAGTGGAGTCAAAATACGGTATTAATTCTCGGCGGAAGTTAGCGCCACCTTTCCAGGTGCCTTCCACCGCCATCGTGGTCTCTTTTTCTTCACATCCCCTCTCAGCAGTCCTGCAATAAAATTCATAATGTTAATCACATTCATTGACCTTTTCCTCACGGTCCATTTACATCACATCTTCACATTTATGAGTTTGCCATAGTTCTTGGCCAGTCCCGTTATTTTTACAAACTAGGGGAAACATGGTGTTACAATTCCCTCCCCCTTAAAAGGGAACATCGTCCTCGATGTTCTTATCTACTAACATGAATTGCATGTACAGAAGTAAACAAAATTGGATATGTCTGTCTCATGGCATCCTCCATTTCCCATGTAGCCTCATCTGGGCCAAAATGTTTCCACTGCACCTTGACCTGTGCAATGGTTTTGTTCCGGAGCGGGGTTTCCTTTCTGTCCAGTATGCATTGGGGTTCTGGTAGAAATTCTCCCTCCGGTTCCACCTGGATCACAGACCAGTTAATTATATGATTAGCATCATGTACATATTTCTTCAACAATGAAACATGGAAAACTTTATGTGCTTTTACTGTGGAAGGAAGTGCTAGTCGATACGCTACAGGTCCCACTCTATCTAGAACCTCAAAGGGTCCACAATACCGGGGTGCCAACTTGGCACAAGCTTCCATTTTCAAGGAACTCCTTCTGGGGTTAAATCTGAGATATACATGGTCTCCCATTTTGAACTCTCTTGGAGTTCTCTTTTGATCAGCATAACTTTTCTATCGGTTCTGAGCGACCTTCAGATTTTGTTTTATCTGAGTCACTTGTTGTTCCATTTCTCTCAGCATGTCGGGTCCAAAATAAATCCTATTTACATGATTACTCCATCTGATTGGAGTATTACACGGCCTACCATAGAGGACCTCGAAGGGACTCATCTTTAAGGATGCTTGGTAGCCGTTGTTGTAGGCGAATTCTACCAATGGAAGGTTGTCTTCCCATTTCCTGGGTTGATGCATTACATGCATCCTTAACATATCCTCTAATATTTGATTCACTCTTTCTATCTGTCTGTCGGTTTGAGGGTGATAGGCGGTACTAAACAACAATTTGGTCTCTAAACCCACCATCAGTGATTTCCAAAAATTTGAAGTAAATTTTGTGTCTCTGTCAGATATTATCTTTCTCGGCATACCGTGCAGTCGGAATATCTCTTTCATGAATATCTGGGTGATATCTATCGCCTTGCAGGTTGATTTGACAGGGATGAAATGAGAAGACTTGCTCAATTTATCCACCACCACCATAATGGCATCATTTTGTTTGGTTGAAGTTGGTAATCCAGTGATAAAATCCATGGAGATGGTTTCCCATTTCCATTCTGGGATGGGTAAAGGGTGTAATAGTCCTGTTGGGTATCGATGTTCTGCTTTAACCTGTTGGCACTCTATACATAGGGCCAAATATTTGGCTATGTCTTTCTTCAATCTAGGCCAATAAAATTGTTTCTGGGTGGCAGTGATCATTTTCTGGTATCCTGGGTGATCAGTGTATGGTCTTTTATGTAGTTCATCCATGATGAACCTCTTCAACTCGTCACGATTTGGAATGTACATTCTATCTCTGTAGGTGAGCAGACCTCCTTCGGTCATCTGGTAGCCTTCATATTTTTCTCCAGAGGGTTCTTGTTGTAGGTATAGGGTAACAGTCTGAACGAAGGAATCTGTTTCTTGTGCATTTCTGACTCTTTTCTTGACATTTGTCTCGCAGGTACTCACCGCTTCCAAGTGAATTGTTTTCATGCTTCTGCTAAGGGCATCGGCCACCTTATTTTCCTTCCCTTTGATGTGTTTGATTTCAAAAACAAATTCGCTAAGGAGGGCCATCCATCTAGCTTGTCTAGCATTGAGATTTGGTTGGTCGAACAAATACCATAATCCACAGTGATCTGTCATAAGTATAAATTTTCTTCCCAAGAGGTAATGCCTCCACATTTTTAAGGCATGCACTATGGCAGCCAGTTCTAGATCATGAGTCACATAGTTGACCTCATGTTCATTCAATTTTCGAGATTCATAGCAGATCACCTTTCCTTCCTACATAAGGACTCCTCCGAGCCCTTCCTTACAGGCATCTATGCACACAAGGAAGTCAGCTTCTGGGTCAGCGATTTTCAACATGGGTGCATGGGTTAGTAGATGTTTCAAGGTTTGAAATCTTTCTTCACATTGTTGTGTTCACAGGAATTTTGTCCCCTTCTTCTGGAGGGCAGTGATTGGACAACCAATCTTGGAGAATCCTTTTATAAATCTCCTATAGTATCCCGCCAATCCCATAAAGGATCCGATGTATGAGACATCCTTTGGGGTAGGCCATTCCATGATAGACCTGATCTTGTCATGATATAATGCTACCCCTTCCTCAAACAAAACATGTCCCAAGTAATGTATTTGCTTCTGAAAGAAGTCACATTTGTTGAATTTAGCATAGAGTTGATGCTCTCTTATCACTTGCAGCACAAGTCTAAGATGCTCTTCATGTTCTTCTCTATTCTTAGAGTAGATTAATATGTCATCAATAAAAACTAGTACAAATTTATCTAAAAATTTACTGAGTACATTGTTCATTAAGCACATGAAAGTGGCAGGGGAATTGGTTAACCCAAATGGCACTACCACAAACTCATAGTGACCATACCGTGTCCGGAAAGCGGTTTTATGGATTTCTTCACCCTTAATTCGGACTTGATGGTATTCTGACCTCAAGTCAATCTTTGAGAAAATAGATGCACCCCCCAACTGATCGAATAGATCATCGTTCCTGGGCAAGGGGTACTTGTTCTTTATGGTTACTTTATTAAGTTGTATGTAATCTATGCACAGTATAAGGGTGCCATCCTTCTTTTTCACAAACAGGACTGGTGCTCCCCATGGGGACACGCTGGGTCGAATATAACCCTTATCCATCATCTCTTTCAATTGCAATTTGAGTTCAACTAACTCAGGTGTGCTCATCCGGTAGGGTGTCCTAGACACCGGCACCGCTCTCGGTGCGAGTTCTATCGAGAAGTCAATGTCTCTTCTCGGAGGTAGACCCGGTACCTCTTCTGGAAACACATCTTTGTATTCCCTCAGGATAGGGTGATCGTCAGGGCTTGGTTTAGCACCTTCGATTGTTTTTAACACCTGTATTGCATATAGGGGACATCCCTTTCGGCAATACTTTCTCATTTGCAGGGCTGATATTTGTCTCACCGAGACCGGTTTTTGGATCCCTTGGAGGGTTATCCTTTTTCCTTCTTTGCTCACACATTCTAAGGTTTTATGGTAACAGTCCAGTTTGGATTTATGGGCAGCCAGCCAGTCCATACCAATCAACAGGTCGTATGATCCCAGGGGTAATACATTAAGGGTTGCTTGGGTGGGGAATTCACCCAACATTAATTCGCAGTCTGGTATGACCTCTACTACCTTTCTTTTGGTGCCAGTGGCTAATTGTACCATCCATGGCTTGGTTTTCTTCTATGGCTATAGTTTACACTTATCAATAGCTCTAGGGGCTATATAACTCAAATTTGAACCAAGGTCAATCAAAACAGACACTAGATGGTTGAAAATCATACCTTTTATTTCCACTACTGAAGCTTGGTGATCATCTTGGTTATTATCCAAGGCTGCATAAATCTGCGGCACACTCCTTGCCACATCATTGACTATGGTAGCTTCCTGCATGTTATAAACTTTTCGACTGTTCTGTTGTCGGTGTGGACAGTCTCTTAGGAGATGCTCTTCTCCGCAACCCCAGCATTTTGGAGGTTCTTTCTTTGGGTTATTAGTCTTCACTGGTATAGGTCCAGAATTTTGATTTCCATCCACCGAGGGAAAGTTCTGCTGGAGTACACTCTGGGTTGGAAAGTTCATTCGGGGGTTCTTCTTGTAGCTCTTAAATCCTGAGGATTTAATCCCCTTCTTCTGAAATCTTGAACCACTCTATTGTTTCCAACCTCCACGAGACCCTTCCCGATGTCCATATTGTTCATGAAAATATGTTGCCTTTCGTATAGTGTCTTCTAAGGTCTTTGGCTCATCGAATTCAATTTGGTTCCGGTATTCCTTGGGTAACCCGTTGATGAAGCGTTGCGCCTTTGCCTTCTCTGCATTGATGTAGGGTACATATCTCAATAAATCAAGGAATTTGTTGACATATTCCTCTATAGTGAGTTTCCCCAGTTTGAGTTCATAAAACTCCTTACCCTTCTCATCGAAATATCTTTCTGACAAATACTTCTTCCGGAAGTACTTCTCAAACCGTTTCCAAGACAGGTCCTCCTCGCGGACACCTTTCATGCTCTTAAGATCTTCCTACTAGATGGAAGCCTTTCCGTTTAGATTGAAAGTGGCCACTCGGGCCTTCAAATTCTCTGAAAAATCATGGACTCTGAAATATTTCTTTAGTCCAAGTAGCCAGGCCTTGGCTTCCTCTCCCTTCTTTATCTCACCGTCGAAGGAGGGAGGTTTGGCCTTTCTGAATTCCTCAAATTTATGACTCTTGGAAGTCTTTTGCTTCTTCTGTTTTCTTCGAGAATAGGAACTAGTCCTGCTGCTGGAAGAGCCTTCTGAATCGCCAGCTTCCTTCTTAGTGGAATCGTCTGGCACTGGTCCTTTACCTCTGGGGTGAAAATTTCTTGAGGTGCTCCTCTTAGTATGGCCATTGATACGACCATGTTTCTGCATATCGGGTTCATGTTTTATTTGTCGTTGTAGGTCAGATAAGCTCTGCATTAAAACTGCATTAATTTCGGTTTGCTTTTCTTTTTCTTTCATCATCCTTTCATTGTTAGCCATGCAGCTTTGCAATTCAACCATGAGACTCCTCACAGTCTCGGCTAGGTCTGGAGGGGTTCATATTTCTCTTCTTTCGTCAGACTCTTCGTCTCTGTCGTGGGACCCTTCTCCCACCTCTTGGTGAGTCACCATACTCTGCGTCTGTAGATTCCCATGGCTGATCGTCCGCTTGAGTGAAAAGACAAACGCTGGTTATTAGTCAAGAGTTAAATACATTTTTATAATTTGCGCATAATTTATAACTCTTTCACATGCATACACAATCGGGTTCTCGTTTCCAAGTTTTAATCCTGGACAAGAGAGTTATGATAGGGGTTACTCTTCGTAGGAGTACTTCGAACGGAGCTTATGCGCAACTCGTGCATGAGCCCAATCAGGCCGAGTGTTGTAACCATGCTTTGATACCACTTTGTCACATACCCACTACGCAAATCAAACTTTTTCGTTGATTTCTCAACAATGATAATCCTCGAAGTCCTACGAGGCTTAGCGTAGGCTAGCTCTTTCCTTTTTCCACCTCCATATGATTGTAGTTCATGACTATGGGTCAAATCTGCACGGCGTCTTTTCGCACTTCGCGACTCAGTGCCACCGGAACGTCGAGGCGCTCGACTCTGCAAACCCTGAAGCTTGAAACAATGAAACGCCAAACCCCGATGGGGCTAGCGAGGGGCAATTTTCTCTCTTGGGGTCTTGTCTACATGACCCTATACGGTGTCTACGCGCTTAGGCCAGCCAAGAGCTTATCGGATTTTCGCGATTTGGTGGAATCGAGCTACACGAATTCTACCTTTCCCCGTTCAAATCCCCGAAACTTCCGAGGTCTCCAAAGTTTCCCTCCAAAGGGAGATCGACGGTCGTAAGCCTCCCCTGATCCAACGATATGAATCCTTTCGTGGTTTCGGCACTCGGGAGTGAGAAATGCAATGACTCCAAGACTCTTCATCATTCAAATCTCTGAATTCCGGTATGGAAAGTGATGCAGTCGCGCTCCCAAGCACGTCCGCTCACAGGATCGCTCAATCAGTTCATGAGCCGAAGAGGCTCATTGGGTTCCCTACTGGAATCTCTGTCAAAACCCAATCCACAGGTCCTTCTTTCCCTGTCACGGCCTTTGCATAAGACCGCTACTCTTTCCACAACGGGAAATGCATATACTTTCAGGTTTCGGGGTTTCGTGATCTCCGATGTCAAGAGTTCCCTGTTCTCTTGAATCCCCGATCTCCGATGAGCCAATTCACCGATATGGTCCCTTACGTGTTAGCCCTCCTGGCTAAACTTCTGACCCACGTGACCACTATCTCACAATACTGCAGCCTTGTCTCCTGTCGAGTTTTTGGACTTTCCAATGTCGAAATGTACTTGTCCTCAGGATTCACGATCCGTCGAATCCCGATATGTCGATGTGATGACAGTTGGCCCTACAATGGACACTTTTCACTTTGTCAGGATTCCGGGCTTCGTAATTCCGAAGTGTATGGACTTCTTGTCCACGGGATTCTCGATTTCCCAATGGATGACTTTCCTCTCGGGACTTTTCCCGAATGCTCCGATTGCCGCCACGCATCCTCCTAAAATGGACGGTCCTAATCGCTTCTCGCGATTTCGGAGCTTCCGCTGCTAAAATATTCCGGCATCTTGTCCCTTTGATCTCTGAAATGCCGACGGGGTCCCGATCTTGCCCACGTGTCCTCCTATGATGGACGGCTCATATTGATTCCAGGATTTTCACTATGAAAATTCCCGACCTCATGTCATCATGACTTCCGATTTCACGAATGTCGATATCCTGATGGCCACGCCTCTCGTCGGGACTTTCAACCTCCTGTTCATGAGGGCTTAACCCTCATGCATCTCTTAACAGATCCAACGGCTGTCGGGTTTTTCTAGCTAAGATCTAACGGCTCAGATCTATCCCACATCGCGCACTCTCCCACTACTTCATGGATGTGGAAACATCAACGGTCCAAATGTTATCATGGACCTTGGGGGTCTACGATCCCGATTTCCTCGCCATTCATGAAGATAGAGGAAAAGGGGCAAGGTATGTAACGCCCTTGTTTCTTTCGCCAATCTAACGGTCGTGAATGACCATGGGTCTTCCAATAGAATCTCGTCCGTCGATCGATACTTATCCCTACGCTGCTACTTCGGGATTTTAAGAGGGTCATTCCTCCTCGTACAAGGTTGTTAAGACCTGCACATTCAAGTCATTTTTCCAAGTTCTTGGTAAACCTTTCCAAGGAGGGAATCTCTATGAAGAGATCTATTCCGGGGCATTCCTGGAGACAGATAAGGGGAAACAAATTCCCGAGAACGGGCTAGAAGTCTGACTTGGTTCAACTTGTGCATAATTAAATTCATTTATCAACATAAGCCATGTGTGTTTTTTTCTGTTATAAGCATATACAACTACTAGTACTGATCAAAATGCCACACAGACATTCTTATAATGAAAACATTCACAGTTTCCTAGCTTATGAGCATAATTATCAGAATACATATATTTCAAGGAGCCAGAGGCAAAACACTTATCAGAAATAACACCAGGGTTAAGCAACTGCTGAGAGGGGTGCTCGTTTCCACCCAACCGTAGGCTTAGCGACTCCTAGCGGATTTACCACTAGCCACCCCTGAGCTGAGACCACGATGCTGTGGGACTTCGTCTCCATTTGCTAGTGACCAGGAGCGAAGGTTGCAATCCATCCTCTCTGCTATCACTCACTCTGCGTAATGCCAGAGTTCTCCCCTTGTGTCTGCCCCCCAATCGCTTCTACCTTACGCCTTATCCTCTTGCGAGGTTGCATGTGGTGCGATTACCCTCGCGCTGGTCAGGCCTGACGGCTCTATGGATGGGCAGTTCACCTCTCCATCCCTCATTAATCCATCTACCGACCAGCCTGTGAGACATTTAATTCGGGGCCAGCAAGCCACTTTTGGTTCTCCGGGCCAGTGGAGTCAAAATACGGTATTAATTCTCGACGGAAGTTAGCGCCATCTTTCCAGGTGCCTTCCACCGCCATCGTGGTCTCTTTTTCTGCACATCCCCTCTCAGCAGTCCTGCAATAAAATTCATAATGTTAATCACATGCATTGACCTTTTCCTCACAGTCCATTTACATCACATATTCACATTTATGAGTTTGCCATAGTTCTTGGCCAATCCCGTTATTTTTACAAACTGGGGGAAACAGGGTGTTGCACTCGGGGTGCCCCGGTTCTGTTCGTGAAGAAGAAGGACGGAACGTTGAGATTGTGTATCAATTTCAGACAATTGAACAAGGTAATTGTAAAGAACAGGTATCCTCTGCCGAGGATTGATGACCTCTTCGATCAGTTGAAGGATGCAAAGATATTTTCAAAATAGACCTCAGGTCGGGATATCACCAAGTAAGGATAAAGGATGAAGACATCAGTAAGACCGACTTTAGAACAAGGTATGGTCATTACGAGTTCACAATGGTGTTGCTTGGGCTGTCAAACGCACCTGCTGTTTTTATTTGCTTGATGAATGGTGTGTTCGGGGACTATTTAGAAGAGTTCGTCATACTCTTCCTGGATGACATTCTGGTGTATTCCAAGTCGAAGGAAGAGCATTAACAACATCTTAGGATGGTGTTGCAGGTGATATGATAGCACCAATTGTATGCCAAGATGAGCAAGTGCTCATTTTATCAGGAGAAGATCCATTACTTAGGGCATATTATTTCGAAGGATGGGATAGTTATGGATCATGAAAAGGTTGAGGCCATTAGAGAATGGTCAGCGCCAAAGACTATGACAGAAGTTAGATCCTTCATGGGATTGGTTGGTTATTACAGAAGGTTCATCATAGGGTTCTCGAGGATATCTCACCCTATCACTTCCTTCCAAAGGAAGGAGAAGAAGTTTCAGTGGACAGAAGATTGTGAGAAAAGCTTTTAGCGATTGAAGCAACTGTCAACCAGTGCTCCAATCCTGAGGATTGCAGACCCGAATGAAGAATTTGTGGTGTGCACAGGTGCATGCAAAGAAGGATTGGGAGGATTCCTCAGTCAGAATGGATTTGCAATATGTTATGAATCCAGAAAGTTGAAAGAGCATGAAAGGAACTACGCAACTCATGATTTGGAGTTAGCGGCCATCGTTCACGCTCTTAGGAAATGGAGACATTACCTCATGGGAAGGAGGTTTGAATTGAGAACCGACCATAATGGTCTGAAGCATTTGTTTGATCAACCAACCTTGAACACTAGGCAGAGTAGATGGTCGGAATTTCTCTGTGAATACAATTTTGATATCAAGCATATCAAAGGGAAGGAGAATAAAGTGGTTGATGCACTCAATAGGAGAGTACATGAATTACATGGTACAGCCATTAGCATGTATCAAACCGATATAAAGAGCAGAGTTTTGGAAACTGCAAGCACCGACTTGCAGTACATGGAGTTGGTGGCAAAGCTACAATAAGGTGAAATGCCACAAAAAGTGGAAAATTATAAGTTAGAGACTGATGGAATACTTCTGTATAAAAACAAAGTTTATGTACCTAATGTCCAGGATTTGAAACTTGTGATTCTAAAAGAAATGCATAACGTACCTTATGTTGGTCACCCTGGATATTAGAAGACTGTGGCAGCAGTCAAGAGCCATTACTTTTGGCCAAGTATGAAGAAAGAGATCAATGAATACATCATGAGATGTATGGAGTGTTAGAAGGTTAAAGCTGAGCACAGGCACCCAGCGGGGTTGCTGCAACCTTTACCCATTCATGAGTGGAAGTGGGGTAGTGGTGATAATGGATTTCATCACCGGTTTGCCCAAAACAGGCAAGCAGCATGATTCCATCATGGTGGTGGTGGACAAGCTTACAAAATCTTCTCATTTCATTTTGTTAAAGACTACTCACAAGGCAATGGAGGTTGTTGATATTTTTATGAAGGAAGTGGCATGATTGCATGGAATTCCCAAGACAATTGTGTCTGACAGAGACTCGAAATTTACCTCAAATTTCTAGAAAGGGTTATTCAAGGGATTCAGAACGAATCTGAATTTCAGTACAGCCTATCATCCTGAGTCAGATGGGAAGACAGAGCGGGTGAATCGAGTGATAAAAGACATACTGAGGATGTATGTGATGGACAAACCATCGAAATGGGAAGATTGCCTACACTTGGTAGAATTCGCCTACAACCATGGGTATCAAGCATCATTGAAAATGAGCCCATTTGAAGCACTTTATGGAAGAAAGTGAAATACTCCAGTAAGTTGGGATAATCCAGCTGATAGAGCAGTAGTTGGGCCAGAGTTGCTCAAGGAAATGGAAGAGAAAATGTTGAAAATTAAGCAGAATTTAAAAGCTGCCCAAGACAGGCAGAAAAGTTATGCTGATGAAAGAAAAAAACACAGAGAGTTTAAAGTGGGAGATCATGTTTTTCTGAAAGTAAAAGCCAATAGAAGTTCCCGGAGGCTGGGAAACTGTTCCAAGTTGGCAGCCAGAATTTGTGGGCCATTTCAAATCCTAGAAAGGATTGGGCCCATTGAATATATGCTTGCATTACCTGCATCCATGACTGTACATAATGTGTTTCATGTTTCATTACTTAAGAAATATATACCTGATGTTAATCATGTAATCGATTGGAATGTGATTCAGGTGGAACAAGAAGGTGTCTTGCAAGTGCATCATGTGGGCACATTGGAATGGAAAAGAAAACAACTCTGGAATCGATCCATTGGGCTTGTAAAGGTCCAGTGGACCTGGTACGGTCCTGAAGATGCGACATGGGAGCATGAAGATGCAATGCGGGAAGAATACCCACATCTTTTTGAAGATTTTAGAAATCTTACTGATGTTGTGTGAAAGTTGCACTGAGGACAGTGAAAAAATAAGGGGAGGGGATTGTAATACCCCAAGGACATGCCCCAATTTCATTATGAATTGTAATTATGTTTTATAGACTGGTGAGCCAAATTTATATAAGTTGGTGGCCTTATGTGTTTATTAGGCTAGAGAGTCGAAGTGTTGAAGGCCAAGAGCCTGATTTTTGTACATATAATGATGCACATTATAAATATAAAAACACCTCTACGTGTGGACAGACCACGATGAATGAGTGATGGGGGACTAAGCCTCCACAAAGTCTGGGTAAGGGAGAGGGGGTTGAAAGGTTGGGAGAAGGGCTAAGATTAAGAGCTTAAGTCCTTGGGAATAATAATTAAATATTATTCCAAAGCTGTGTAAATGTTTATATTTTATCCTAAGTTCTTGGAAGGGGGAACGTGTGCAAAATGGGGAGCATGCATCCCCAGGGAGACAGGTGTCGACCTGGGTGCATGCAGTTAAAACCAGAGAAGGGAGCCGTGTTGGGGGTTCGACCTCCCATTCTCCATCCTCCGTCTGAACTCGCGGGTGTCCATGATCGACCTTTGTTTTGGTGTTTGTTCTGGGGAATCCTTACCTGAACCATTAAGTCTCTGCATGGGATCTTTATACACCCTCATGCATCCCCGAAGCCTGAGCCGTGAGTGTGTCCTGTATTGTTGGTTGGGAAAACCGAATGTCCCATAATTGTTGAGCCTTGTTATGTTGTAGCATCTGTCTGTCATTAGTTTTGGGAAGCTCGTGTATGTATTTCCAGTGGACTGTTGTGGTCGCGCAGTGCTCGTGTGGATTGTGGGCCACTGTATGCTCGTGTGGAGCCTCGTGGTTTCCCGACTGTGTTGGAAATCGAGTTGAAGGAAACAGGTTGGCTGGCCTATGTGTAACACTCTCTCCAGGTGAGGGAGGCAGTTGTGGTTGAAGAGGCAGGTTGTCAAGCTTGTGAGCAACTCTCTCCAGGTGAGAGTGTGAGAAGGAAGTAAGAACTCCTGGAAGGGGTCCTGTAACTGCCACAGAGCTTGGAGACTTCAAGTCCAGTCTATTGTTGAATCCCAATGCAAGGGAAGTTAGCAGTCGAAGGACTGTCCGGGTGACAGTGAAGGTGTATACTCTTGGGGTGGGACATGCATGTGGGGAATGAGGGTTTTTGAGTAGTGGGCGTAAGTGACTCTTGGGAGAGAATCCTTCCTCTATAACTATGTTTCTTCGTGTTGACCTTGCCTAGCCTAGGATTCCATGTTCGGTGGAGCTTAGTCCCAGCTCGGGGGTGACCTACTGCTTAGAGTGATGAGCAGCGCGGTCTAAGGCTGGGAGGTTCATGGAAGGTCTGCACGTAGTTGGTGGAATTACTACAGTTTCAAAGATATGTATCATTTTGTTCTTAATATTATGTTTTGTATGCATGTGATGCTTATATGTTATCATGTATTCTGTTGCGCATATGAACTATTGTTAATGTCCTTGACGATGTGAATTAGTAGTAATCTTGTGCTTACTCTGAGTCATTTAGTTAAATATGTTAATTAGATTTAATATGCATGTTTTATATATATAAGTATGAGAATGTTCTGCGTGGTAGCATTGCCCAGCAAGAGTTTTGAGGGTTGGGGATGTTACATTATGGTATCAGAGATGAAAAGGCTAAAGAAAGGTTGTGTATGGTGGCATTGCTCGGCCTGTTGGTGGTTGGGGATGTTACAGGCTTCCTCTTTTTTCTCCCACACTTTTTCAATGATGTGCCTTAGAGTTATACAGTGAACAATCGTTGAGTGTTTAGGTTTGAAACATGCTTTCCCTTTAGCACGCTTATCCCCTTCTTCCGCCCACTTGTTGATTTTATTTTCTAGTATACTTCCAAATAACTTTGCAGATAAGGGGTTTATCATTATGGTCCTATAGTTGGAGGGATTTTTGACATCCCCACTCTTGAAAAGTGGTATTTCTAGGCTCATTGTCCAATCTGTAGGGAATCCCTGCTAAATGATGTTGTTGAAAATTTTCATAATGTGAGGTGCAAGAGTTTTTGAACCCCACTTTAGATATTTTTCTTGGATCTCAACTAAATCTTTTGCTTTTCCAACACCCAACTTTTTGATACCCACCTCAATTTCTTGCATGGTGAAGAGCTTAGTAGTAGTGTTGACCAAGGGAGGGGGGTCCACCTTAAGATCTTGCTCATAAAGTTGTTTTTCATACTGGAACTATTGATAAGTTGTGATATTATTTTCAGTTTGTTTCTTTCTTGTTTGAAGTTCCTTCCAAAATAACTTGGGGTTATTTTTCCCCAAGAAGATTAGTTCCTCCCTTCTTGAGATCATGAAATCAATTTTTTTCTTTCTTACAATTTGCTTGTACTCTTTTATGTTTATTTCTTTTTTGCTTGACTCTTTCAAATTTTTCCTTCTTGTTTTGCATTCCTCATCAAACCAAACATTAATCGAAAAGCAGTTTGTTTCAGATTTCCTATTTTTTGCTCTTTTGCATTCTATAAGTGCGCTTTGGATTAAATTTGTTAGCTCATGGCTATGAAGGCCCTGGCACGGAATTTTCTCCTTGTTAAACAACCTCTTTAGCGTTATCTTGAAGGTGTTACTGTTTTTTTGAGTCAACAAATTTTTTCCCTTTGAAGGAGGTTGTTGAATGTGTTGATTTCTAGTCCCATGTTGTTGTTGTTCATCCCAAGTGAGACTTAAATAAATCAGTTTATGATCAGATTTCAACTCCCACAGTTTTTCACCAATCAAAACTTCCTCCATTTTCTCACACAAGCCATGTGAGCAAATTGCATAGTCTACTACACTTGCTCCATTGTAGGTATTGCAGGTGAAATTGCCAGAATTCGCCCATATAGCCAACCCATTACAAATGACTAACTCAAATGCCCCACATAAAGTAAGCAGTTGTTCCCCAAAAAAGTTGCATCTTTTTTTGTCCTCTGAAACTCTTGTCCACTAATGATTTATTTCTTCTGTAAGCCAAATGGGGTTGCAGTCTTCCTTACAATGAAGAATACTAGCTTGTTCACATGTTGTCCTAGCATTGAAATCACCCACTATAAGAACTTCACTTAGTTGAGAGTACAGCTGCAATATCATTTTTTAGGTCTGCAAAGGGATCTTTGTGGTCAAGCCCCCTGCTTTTGTAAGTTTTTTAAACTTGTGGGGCAAAATAACATGCTACAACTCTGATGATGTTACCATTTTATGATATTTTAAACCAAATGAATTGTTTATTTGAGTCTTCTCTTTCTAACTGAATGAGATGACCTTTTTTTTTCCTCACTAAGACCATGATACCCCCGTGTCCTTTACCATTCTCAGTTGTTTTGTTCCACACTACCATCTTCACATACTCTTCAAACATAGGTGTCTTGCACCCTTCATGCTCATGTGTTTCCAATAGACAAAATATGTCTCTATGTTCCATGATAGGTCCTAACCCAGGTCCCCACCTCCAAGGATAACCTCTGCAATTCCAACAAACTAATCTTAAGGAAACCTGTGAATAATTTGATTGTTATTTGTTTTGGCCTATAAGACTCAAAGTTGAGTCTTCACCCCTATTTTTCCATGCTGGCCTTGTTGCATATTTTCATGCTAATGAAATTGTTGTCTCTTATTGGCTACCAACTTGCTATCATGTTTTAGAATGAGGAACAAAAAAAGAAATAACAACTTTTCCTTTGAACAACCATGCCCTTTTTCCCTCATCCCTTGCTGCCCTAACCTTTGACAACTCTTCCCTTCTTTCCTCTTGATGTCTAATAGTTAAATCTTCGTCTAGAGAAAAGCAAGAGTCTATCAAGAGTTGATTCTTGCCTAGGAGAATTTACTTGTCACGTATGCTTGACATGATGACTTTTATGGGCCTATCTCTCTCACCACTAGGCTTACCCACCCTCCATGGTTGGCTAATTAGGCCTTTCCAAAGCAACTTGTCCTTCAAAAATTCACTTGCAAGATCGAGAGTACACTCATTTTTTCCATACTCTCTCACACCTTTGATAATTATGCTTGTTTCTCTGCCTTGTCTTTCCTTGTTTTCTCTACCTTGCATGTCGTCCCCCTAGCTATGTGTTTCTTTTTCCATATGAGAAGAATTTATAATCACTTATGCCCAAGTTTTGGAATTTTTTGTCAAAACTCTTTTCTCTTCCTCTCTTGCTCTTTCACTCCATGGGTCTATGCTTGTTCACTTGTTTTCCCTTCAGCTTTGGGTGTTTTAGAGTTCATCACCTCTCTTATTTCCACAACAAAATATTCCCTGATTTGCCCGGTATCCCTCAAGCCTTGTCATTTAGCCTTTGCTTCCAAAAGGGCTTCTTACAACAATGTTACTTGATCTGTTAAAACTTTATTGTTTTTTGCTAAGTCCTGATTTTCTACTATCAATAGTTGGACTTGAAGGTATCTCTCATGCCCTTTGACTTCCAAAACCTCCAATCTCCTCTTGGCATTTAGTAACTCTTTCACATACAGATCAAGTGACCATGTGAGAGGTGTGGATGTGGGACTGTACAAGGCATAATCATTGTTGTCTTTAGTCCCGTTGTTGTTACACCTTTGCAAAAGAGCCTTGTTTGAAAGTTTATTATGGAGGGTCAATTTTTTCCTTGTATATTCCCATTTTAGACGAGCAGCTCTACATTTTAAAATACCCCGAAACCGTTTGGAATTTACCCAAACCCACTTCCCTTCTTTGCTTGAAGAGGCAATTTTCACTTGACCTAAATGGTTTGTTTCACCCGAGATGGGTACCTCTTGCCCATTTTTTATGTGTGTTGAATGTATTTTCATTGCCATATACGGGACAAGAAAAAAAACAGAATAAGGAACAGGACAATACCTTCCTGTCAATTGGAGACAAAGGACTGAAAATTTGGCAGCCCACCTAAACCTCTTACAACTGCAACTTCTGACGTTCTGAATCTGTGGTTGTTCATGTTCCAGACCCATTGTTGTACCTGTTCCCTGACCGTCGTTGTTCCTTCCAAGTCGCTCGACCAGAACAACCCACCTCACCTCTGCGGGCGTACTCACAGTTCTACTCTCGACTAGGTCGGCCCACCTCCCCTCCGCGGGCGCACTCACAGCTCCACTCCTCACATTGTTCTTGTTCTCTGATGCATAATCTCAAAGCTATGACGCAAGAATATAGTTGTTGTATGATATTGGGGATTGACGATGCGCATTGCACCCATGGTGACATCGACAATCCTTTAACATAAATCCAGGCCCTGCAATCTAGCCACGTGTTCTTACCCCATTGTGTAGGTTATACACTAGCTCCACTTGTCCTTTGGAAATTGGAACTTGCAGTGATACTGGCCATTGATCTCGAATGAGATCAACATTGCACATGTTACCCGATAATAGAAATCAAAAATATCGACGACTCTGATTTAATCCACAATAATGTGGATAGTTATTTAACATTCCTCCTTGTTGTGTGCTTCTATCACGTGGTGCAACCTGATTAGTGTAGGTTATAATTTTTGTTTTTTGATTCGCGGAATTAACAACTAGTCGGGTACGTATTTTCATAACACAGGGTCATGCTATCCAACTGCTACCATTATAACCTCTAGGCATGCCAATGAGTGATCCGAATTATTTTCGGCACGAAATGAGAGCAGAGATATAATAAAGAAATGCACAGAGATATCGCAAATATCCAATAATATAACATAAATGTATCAGAGATGCAACCATAAACACAGATATACAGTAATACACGATTTATATTAATGAGATAAATGTACAGAGACTGTAAAAATACAGAGTCAAAGACTCTCTAGAATGGTGGTGTCTTATCTCTGAAAAGAGATCTGACGGTTTCGTTCATTCGCAAAAAGATGATTACAATGAGGCTCTGAAGGCCTTTTTACAATAAACAGGAATGCCAAAAACCCTAGACATCCAAAAACCTAACCCTAGGAGATGAAGCGCCAAAAGTCATGTGGGCCCTGTTTGGGTAAGTTAGTACATCAACTTCCCGGGGTCGTAACTTTTGCATACGATCTCTGTTTTAGGCGCATGATAGCCCGTTGGAAAGGTATCGTCGAGAACATTCATTTTGGGGGAAATATCAAAGGAATTTCCATATTTTTCCACGTTTTACCAAACAACGTCGTTTAGGGCCTCAAAACGGCTCCTGAAGTTTGAGGACCCGAAAAAATGCTAAAAATAGTAAATTACCAAAATTGCTAGAAAACTGTTTTGAGCCAGTTGGAAAAGGTGGGTGGCCATCGATATCCACCTGGATCAATCCTCCCTCCTTAGGAAGCAATGGTCTCCATTGCGTTGAGTGCTCGGGGGAGAGGAAAAAGCGTTTGTTGAATCTAAATCTTGGTAAGTTGCTAGCCTTGTTGGAGACGTCACGTTGCTCGATTTGTGGAAGGTTATCACGAGCATGTGGCTGGAAGGGTTGGACCTTTTTATCCAGTTTGGATACATGGGATTCTTTTTGTGCAAAAGGAATCTTTACACTTTGTTGCAATCTTGTCGACCTGCTTCTGTTGGATAGAAGGTGCTTGGGCCAAGGTTGTAGTGGTTACAGTATCCTTCTGTTCACATTTTGAACAGATTGTGAAGAAGATGAATTTTGTAGTATGAGATACTACCTTGCAGCATTTTTTAGGTGGAACAGTAGTCGGAACTACCTCTGGTATTCTGTAGAGATGACCCCCTAGAGAAACAATGACACTGCAGGGTCGAGACTCATAAACAGCATGGCGCTTCCACATATATGGTTGGTCCAAGAGAACAACATAGACATCTAGTGGGGAAACATCACATAATACCTCATCCTTGAAGGGTTGGATGTCATATGACAATCAACACTATTGACTGACACGAAGATCTCGTCCTTGGCAAAGCCACTCGATGTTGTATGGTTGCGAGTGTGGTGTTGTCGACAATGTCAATTGTTTGACGACCTATGTTGAGATGAGGTTCTTCTGGCTTCCGCTATCAAAAATAAAATGCAGCAGGGTCCCCTTCACCCACATCTGTGAATGAAAAAGGTGCTCCCCCTCTTTAGGATCTGTTGTTTCTTCTAGTTGAATTGTTGCGGTCACGACAATAGCAGTGGGGTATGCATCGATGATCTGTTTTTTACTAGTATTTTCATAATCAGATTTCGAATCAGGGTTCGGCTCCTTGTCTTTGATCTTGGCCACCAATGATTGTTTTGAGCGACATCCATCGGTGTTGTGCGAGGGGCTTTTGTGGAAATCGCACCATTTTCTGGTTTCCTTCTTTGTCTTCCCATGACCCTTATTTTCCTGTGGCTTGGACTGGTTTTCGAGAGACTGTTTGTTGGGGTCATCTTTGTCATACTTTGGTTGTTGCGGATTTGCAGACCCGAACTCTCGTTTGTTCTGGTGCTTAAATTTATGCTCGATTTTAACAGCATATCGATAAGCATCAATGAGTGATAAGATGTCCAAAAAATCCATTTCAATTTGGATGTATCTGTGTAGAACCCTGTGGTATTTCAGAACCAAATGTTGTTCGGAGTCTTTGATACCTAGCTTAGTACGCAATCGGAAACTGTTTGGCCCCTCTCTTGTCACAGTGTGGTCCATCTCATGTACGGGTCCTCATAGTTGCCAACAGGGTAATATTATTCCTTTACCGCATCCACAAAAAAATCCCAAGCGGGATCGGCCCCATATATTCTAGACTCCTCTATGGAACTTTCTTCCTAGTAAGTTTCCCACCAATGTTTAACATGGGGGAGAGATTTAAGGAGTGTGAAGGTGATCTTTTCCCTGTCGAAAAAATTATGAACAGAGAAATAACCTTCTAACAGATTTAACCATTTGTCTAGGGCATCTGCATCTATCTAACCTTCAAATACGGGAATATCAAAATTAACCTGTACCTTGAAAGGAGAGGTGCTTCCAAAGTGGTTTGATGAAGATGCACCTATTGCTATCGACAGACGTTGAAGGATGTGGGGAAAATTCTCCATCATTTTGTCCCTCTGTCGTGTGAGATCTTTCTCAAGCAACAGATTTATAGAATCATATGCTCTGTTGTTTTTCTTTTCTTCCGCCATGGAGGGTTTCTTAGGCGTGCGAAAGTGATTGTCTTCAAGAGAGACAAGCTCGAAACCCAACTTGCTATACTTGGACCTCATCGGGGACATGCACTGAAAAAACAATCAAGAGCAGCCTGCTCTGATACCATTGATCTGGATTATTTTCGTCACGAAATGAGAGCGGAGATATAATAAAGAAATGCACAGAGATATCGCGGATATCCAATAATATAACATAAATGTATCATAGATGCAACCATAAACACAAAGATACAGTAATACACGATTTCTATTAATGAAATAAATGTATAGAGACTGTAAAAATACAGAGTGAAAGACTCACTAGAATGGTGGTGGCTTATCTCTGAGAAGAGATGTGACAGTTGCACTCATTCGCAAGAAGATGATTACAATGAGACTCCAAAGGCCTTTTTACAATAAACAGGAATGCCAAAAACCCTAGACATCCAAAAACCTAACCTTGGGAGATGAAGCACCAAAAGTCATGTGGGCCCTGTTTGGGTAAGTTAGTACATCAACTTCTCGGGGTCGTAACTTTTGCATATGATCTCCGTTTTAGGCGCATGATAGCCCATTGGAAAAGTATCGTCAAGGAGATTCATTTTGGAAGCAATATCAAAGGAACTTCCAAATTGCTCCCCGTTTTCCCAAAATACATCATTTAGGGCCTCAAAATGGCTCATGAAGTTTCAGGACTCGAAAAACTACTAAAAATAGTAAATTACCAAAATTGCCAGAAAATTGTTTTGAGCCAGTTGGAAAAGGTGGGTGGCCACTGATATCCACCTGGATCAATGAGGCATTTCGCGTGGCACACAAGGTAATTCGGTGACTTCATAACAGGGTGCCTTAAGTGTACACTCCATCACCCATTGTTCTACACCCCGAGGAAGTGCAGGTTATAAGTTGCACCCCATTCTCCTTGCCCTTTTTGGACCCACGAAGATCCTAACTATTGATCAACAAAGTGGGATTCACCCATGCCAAAAGATCCTAACTATTGATCAACAGAGTGGGATTCACCCGTGCCAAAACTGCCCACTGTAATTATTAAGATCGTAAGGAAGAGGGAGCTACATGTCTCACACTAATTCATGCAAGTTATAAAGTAGTGTGTCTGCCCCTCAGGACATTTGAACCCCAATGAGATCTTCACCCTTGGTTCATTTGGAGACCTCAAGAGATCGAAGGTGCAATTTTAACTCGCGTCGGCCCTGTTTGTTGCTTAACATTGTGAAACAAAGGAAGGTGGGGGCATGTATCTTGATCTGATTAAAATTTGAGACACGTTGGGATCCTATCCATTCTTCTTAAATATGTAGGGTGAAAAATCCACCCATGCTAGAATTGTTGGGTTATTAACACTATTCCACCACTCGAACAAAAACTTAGGGTGAAAGCTCTTTGCATGGGGTTTTTCCATTAAATTAATGAAGAACCCTCTACACCATGGTTAATTTTACATAGGAGAGGCCACATACTCCCCCTTCTTATGGTGAAAACAATGTGTTTCAAGAGAGGATTCCAGGAGAAGTGAGACCCCACCCCCAAAGGAAGATGTGTGCAACAAAAGTTAGGGTAGGGGACTTTTTTAGGTGACAACAACTTGTACAACGCATTTTTCTTTGAACCTCCAACATGCAAAATGTTCCACTATCCATTATCATCAAGCACTAGTTTAGTGATTTGTGTACTATCCTCTCCCTCTAAGGAGCATAATTCCCTTGGTTCATGCACTATAAACCAAAACACAATTCTAAGGTCCAAGACAAACTTTTTTAACTAGTTCACTATTATCGCATCAAGTGACACTATAAGGATTACCACAAATAATTTATAGTTTCTCATTACTCTAAACTTCAATGAGATTTAGTGTCTCATGGACCTTTAATATTCCATACTATCATTCTTAAAATCAATGTATATTGCAACTAAATTATATTATCAAGTATTGACACCCCCTACTTCTTACCTCTACTTGAACATGCAACAACTTTAATTTCTATCACTAGGGCTTAAATTTTCTAGGTAACCTCCACAATCTCTTTCATTTCCATTCTCTCCCCTTGTATTTTCACACTCTCGGTCTCACTTAATGAGTTTCATTCTTTATAATCAATATCAGCCCATATTTTAAATGTCTTGTAAATGTATGTGGGAAAGACTAAATAATTAGTTTGCATTCCTACTCTAGTAGCTCCACTTCTACTTTCTACTTTCTACTTTCATGTTTTCAAATTTAGTGAGCTCTCTTGATTTCCTAATTTTTTTTTGGACAATCCCAAGTCTGATCTGTCACAATGGCTACCTTTATTTAGCCCCTCCCCACTACCTTCCTTGTTTGAGTATCTTTTGGACTTTTCTCTCAACACCAAGTTTTATCCTAATTGTATATTTTCCTTTTGATTTCCTCTTGAGTACAAGAGATTCACATGCCTCAGGAGTGCCTAATTTCTATCCTTTGCTACCATGTGCATGTTTTTTCTTCCTTTCCCCTTTGGTTTTTTTCATGGAGTATCTTGAGAGTTCAACCCTGAACAATTCTTCTAAAGATTCCTTGTGCTTTGACAAATGGTGCATGGGAAGGGTTACATTGATTATAAATTCCAATCCTTTTAGTACATTGACCTACTTTTAGAATAGTATGATTTGAATTTGATGTTACTCCCTTCTAACTCCATCTCCACGCATAATTTTACCACCCTCCTAGTCTATCTTCACAAAGTTTGTATCCAATATTAGGACAATCCCAACTATTAAACCCATCTTCTTAACATTTCATGAACTCTAAATTCATCTAGAATATAGTCAACCTAATCCATACTAGACCATTCAATGGCCTTGATGGGTTTGGAGAAAACATTAATGTCTAGTGGGTAACCATTACTAAAGAACCATGGTCCCCAAGTTAATATTTTCTCCAAAGCATGATCCTCAAATTGAATATTGAAGAAAACTTTCCCTTTAATTGGAAATGAAGTCCATGTTTCAAAACAATTTTCCATACTATTAACACTCGCTCTTCCAAAATCTGAATTTAGAGGATTGCTCCATTGAAATTCCCTATTGGAGGTTTTGCTTGCATAGATATTGTGTGTCTCTTCAATAATGAATTCAATTGTTGAACCCTTATTTGTTGAATTTTTCCATGGAAACCTACCTAGCACCACCAAAGAAATAGACACTAGCAGAGTAGCTTACAAGGTTTCGAAAGTAGAAAGAAAATGTGCATTGCCCTGAGATTCAATGTTTCTCTTTCAACAATACTAATTCTTGTCATCCTTCGAATGTAGAAAGAAAATGTGCATTTCCCCAAGATTCAATGTTGCTCTTTCAATAATTCTAATTCTTGTCATCCTTTGAAAGTTGAAAAAAAATGTGCATTGCCCTGAGATTCAATGTTGCTCTTTCAAGAATACTAATTCTTGTCATACTTCAGCTTCTCCCACTCATTGCCACTCTTTCAACAATCCTAAGTATTTTCATACTTATCCTTCCTCATTTCCCTTGATCAAGAGGGGATAGATGATTTAATTCAAATAAGTCTACTATACATAGTAGGTCATGCATAATAGGATGTCCATGGTAGCTCTACCTCCACAATAATCCCTTCACATTAGAACTCACATCCTAAGTGTGTAGTAAGGATTTTGTATCTCTAATAAAACCCAACCACAAAGCTCAATGTTGGTTTTTACCCATTAAATTTTTAATTGTAGTTATATTACGTTGAAACTTACATGCTATAACTATGCTCTACCAAAAATATACTTTGATGCACTTGTCATGCATTTCATCCAATGGATCAATATTGACCTTGATATAATTGAATTTCAATGTTTTGCATACAACTATAAATGCTTCCACAATGTTATCTACACTAAGTGGTGGCTTATATAGGGTTTGTAACACCATGTATCTAGTTATGGAACTAATGTACCTCAAATGCAATTAGTCTAGTATAAATTGAAAGGATTTCTTAATAAAGAGAATAACAAGCCTGATTTTTGTCAGTAGTTAATAGCAAGAGAGGCTAGCATGGCATGACTATAGGGAAAAAATTATTGGAATTTGTTAAGTCACAAATTATCACAATAGATTTAAACAATCACTACAATTTTTTATTGAATACTATAATGATTGGGACATTAATATTGTGTCTCAAAAAATGCAGTTTTTATGTGAGTTTATGTGAAATCTTACAGTTTAGATAAAATGAAGTTGCGTTGATGTCTAATTCTATATTTTGAGCATTTTTTAACTTTACTTTTCTTCATAACAACACTAATATAAATCTAACATGTTTGTAGACATTATACACAATGAAAGATCTAAGAAAACAAGCCAAGAAGCAATCATTTGCCTCAATATGCTTAGTACACCTTACTTATGTAAAGGGGTCAATTGTATAACAAATCATTTGTCCAACAATTTAAAAAAACAAGGGCCACGAAGCATCTAGTCCTCTCGTGCAAGAACAAGAAACTTAGTGAGAAGCTAACAAAGAAGCCTTGCATTAAATTCATCACACAATTTAATTATCAAACAACAAGAGGCATTAATATCTATAGGACTTCCAAAAATAATAAATAAATAGGTGATAGCTACAAAGCAACACAATATTTGCCTTGTCTTTTAGGTTATTTCTGTTAGAATATGAATGAATGTGCTCGTTTTACCATTGACAATATCACTATTGTCATCCAACCATAGGC
This sequence comes from Picea mariana, assembly GCA_032191745.1. Taxonomy (NCBI): domain Eukaryota; kingdom Viridiplantae; phylum Streptophyta; class Pinopsida; order Pinales; family Pinaceae; genus Picea; species Picea mariana. The sequence goes on from JASDQU010103132.1 coordinate 319,623, forward strand.
CGAAGCCACCCTCCGAGCACCTTGACCTTGACAGAGAGAATAATTCTGGTAGCGATCCAATAGCCAAGCAAGGCTAATGCACCAAGCAAGAAGTAACCAAAGTTGATTAGATAGTTCAACCCAAAACTGGCGCAGTACCTTCCCCAAGACTTGCGCACAAAACTGCTAGACTGCAATGCGTAGAAGTAGCTCTCTGGGATTCTGAGAAGTGTGCCAAATGAGAGACTGGCGCCCTGTATTTATAGTATTCCTGGCAAACTTACCTGGGCCGACTTCTCCTTCTGGGTACTAATTAATTCATATTAATTATTTCTCTTTAGCTGACATCTCATCTAGGGTTACTTTCATTTCTCTTCTTTCTTCCGGAACATTCTAATCCTGTCAACGGTCACAATAGAGGTTCATACCTCACAAAGCTACCATAATATCAACACTCCCTCCTAGCTAGGGAGGTATGGTCTTGAGCACAAATAGACCATTCAATTTGTAGCATCACGAGCATCGTCATTATTATCCAATTGGATAATCTCCGTGACAACAAGTACAATATCAATTGATAGAACACATCTGTGTTTATCCATGGTAGTACACTACTCAAACCGTGACACATAGTCACAAACAGTGGAGCATATCCACCACGGTAGCATATCTCTACTGTCTGGAGACAGGCAGTCTCCATAACAATCATCTGATATCAACCTGCACAGAAAATATTTTTATAATGTAAACTGAATCATCTGGGCCATTCTTTCACTCACATCTGTGAATTTGAAAGAGTATCTGCCTCTGGACCATTCTTCTCAAACAAGGAAGAATGACTCATGATTTCTGAGCCTGGACCATTCCTCACCCTGGGCCATTCCTCTGACACTAAACAAAGTGTAACCTGGAGAGAATGAATCTATCCTAAGGAATCCATGTCCCTGATTGTTGAACCTAGACCATTCCCCACCCTGGGCCATTCCTCCGGCACTAAACAAAGTGCAACCTAGAGAGAATGAATCTGCCCTAAAGAATGACTATCCGGACCATTTCCCATGTTAAACACAAGAGGAAATGCTTGTCTTGCACCAACCTCGAAAACAGACCATTCCTCATGTTAACCATAATGAGAAATCGTTGTCTGACGAGGCAGGCCAGTCTTCTTGAGTAACCCTCAAGAAGAGAGCCTACCCTAGACCACTCCCCATGTTAACCACAATGGGAAGTCGTTGTCTATGGTACATCAGCAATCTGGACCATTTTCCGAACTGGAAAATGTCTCTCCGTCAGAAATCTCAATCCACTTTCCAAACTAGAAAGAATCTATCCAAACTGAACTATTTTTCAAACTTGAAAATCATTGTTCTTAATTCAATAATATGGCAATGCTCCCTCCCAACCTGGAGAGTCATTTCTTCCCTTTCAACTAAGGGAGTTATTTCCACGATCATCGTGCAAACTTTATTCTGGACAGAGGCTTTGTCGGGATATTTGTTGTCTGCTCATCTGTGGGGATATATTTGAGCTTTACTTCTCCTTCCTGTACTTTATCTCAAATAAAGTAGTATTTGATCTTAATATGTTTCGACCTTTCATGAAACATTGGGTGTTCTGATAGTCTTATACAACTCCGATTGTCACAATGTATTATGGTCGAATCTGGAGTCTGATCAAATAAATCGGAGATTAGCTTCCTCAGCGATATTGGTTATGTGCATGCTTCACATGATGCGATATATTCTGCTTTTGTTGTGCTGAGTGCATCAGACTTTTGTTTTCTGCTGCCCCAACATATCATAGCAGAGCCCAAGCTGAAACACATCCCTGAAGTATTATTTTTGTCTTCTGCACTTCCTGCCCAATCTGAATCTGTAAATCCATGAAGTTGTATATCATTGGATGCAGTATATCTTAAGCCATAGTTTATTGTCCCACGAATATATCTTAGGACATGCTTTGCAACTATCCAATGCTCATGTCTAGGTTCCACCTAGAACTGGCTTAGTGTATTCACGGCAAAGCAAATGTCTGGTCGAGTATTTACCAAATACATCAATGACCCAATTAACTGTCGATATAGTGATGGATCTACTGGATCATAATCTGGATCTTTTACTTTTCTTATATATGTAGTCATAGGAGTGTCCATGGATTTGCAATCCATCATTCCAAACTTCTGAAGGATCTTTATTGCATACTTTCCTTGTCCAAGAAATACTTCACCATGCTTCTGCCATACTTCTAGTCCCAAGTAATAATGCATGAGACCTAGATCTTTCATATCAAATTCAGAAGTTAATTCCTTTTTGCACTGGATGATGAAAGACTCTTCACTTGTTATGAATAGATCGTCAACATATAGTAGTAGAATTACTGGTGCATTGTCCACGACTTTGTAGTAAAGGTTTGGATCTGCATGACTTTTGGAAAAGCCAAGTCTTGTTAGATAGTTGTCCATTCTGGCATACCAAGCCCTTGGAGCTTGCTTGAGTCCATATAAATCTTTATTTAATCTACAAACGTGAGTGTCTCTGGAATGTACTTCAAACCCTTGAGCTTGTTCAATATATACTTCTTCTTCGATTGCTCCATTGAGGAAAGTTGTCTTTACATCCATCTGATGTAAGTTCCATCCCATGGAAGCGGCAAGAGATATGATAGCTCTAATGGAAGTATATCTAGCCATTGGAGCAAATGTTTCGTCATAGTCTTCTCCCTCCTTCTAGGAGAACCCTCTAGCTATGAATCTTGTTTTATATTTATCCACGCTTCCGTCTATTGCATGTTTGATCTTATATACCCATTTTGAAGTTACCACTGATTTTTCCTTAGGTCTAGGCACAATTTCCCATACATCATTTTTCATGATGGATTGGTGTTCTTCCGTCATGGCTTCTTTCCATTGTTTCTTTTGAACGGCTTCTTCAAATGTGGTAGGTTCTTCATCTAGAAGCTTCGTCATATATGTTGCATAGCTTGAGAATCTTTTAGGCTTCTTACTTTTTCTGAATGTTCCTTCGGGAACCTTGAGTCTTTCTGTGTCTTGTAAGGTAGCTTCAAGCCGAGCTAGTTGTTTCTTGGTCTTAGGTATGATGTCTGAATCAATGGTCTCACATGGTTGCTTAGGATGATCACGTTGTTCATTTTCGTCATCTTGGTTTTATGTTCTTTCTTCAATAAGATCTCCATTCTCTTCTTCTTCTATTGTTTCTTCTATGAATTTCTTGAAAGCCATCTTTTCATTGAATATCATGTCTCTGCTGACTTCGATCTTATGTTGTTCTGGAATATAGATTCTATAAGCTTTGGATGAATCGCTATATCCCACGAATATGCCCTTTTTTCCCGAGGGTTCTAGTTTATTCCTTTTGTCCTTGGGAATGTGAGAGTAAACATGACATCCAAAGATTCTTAGGTTTTTCACATTAGGTTTCTTACCTGAGAAGGCTTCTTCTGGAGTCATGTCCTTCAATATGCGGTGAGGACTTTTGTTCTGCACATATATTGTTGTCATTGTTGCTTCTCCCCATAAGAACATGGATAGACCTTGATCATTTAGTAGTGCTTTTACGATTTCTTCGATATATCTGTTATCTCTCTGCTACACCATTTTGTTGAGGATTATGAGGAATAGTTATCTCCCTCCTAATCCCTATCGATTTGTAGAATGCAACGAATTCCTTTTATGTGTATTTTCCTCCATTATTTGTTCTTAAGGTCTTGATCTTCTTGTTCGTGAGGTTCTCTATCTCTGCTTTGAACTCTTGAAACTAGTTGAATACTTCGTCTTTTGTCTTCAGTAGATATAACCAAGTCTTTCTTGAATAGTCATCTATGAAGATTACATAGTAAAGAGATCCTCCTAGAGATTTGACTAGCATTGGTCCACAAACATCTGAGTGTATCAAATCTAGAATCTCCTTAGATCTATTGTTGTTGCTGGAAATGGTTTCTTGATATTCTTTCCAAGGGCACATCCTTTGAAAATTCCTTCATGTGTAGACTGCAATTCTAGTATTCCTTCAACCATCCTTTTGAGAAAAGGTAATGCTTGATAATTAATATGAGTGTACCTTCTATGCCAAAGTTCATTGGGATTGACTTCGTTATGTACGAAAGCTTCTTCATTTTGTTCTAGTAGTCTATACAGATTTCTTTCACGGTTTCCAATAACCCTAGCATTCTCTATGTTGGAGTCTTTATGCCAAGATAATACTTTTCCATCCACGAAAGCTACTTGTTTCCTTTGTCTTCTAAGCAAGATATGGATACAAGATTCTTTTCTAAACCAGGTACATATAAAACATTGCTTAAGTGAACATTGTTACATGTTTTCAACTTGACGGAGGCTTGTCCAAATCCTTCCATTGGGTAAGTGCTTTTGTCTCCAAACTCTACCGTGTACGATGTCTTCTTCTCATTTAGATTTGAGATTCTAGCTTGATCTCCTGTGATGTGCCTAGAAGCTCCACTATCGATTATCCACATGTCATCTTCAATCGTTCCAGTGAGTGTTGAGTAGTGTAAAAGATTGATCGTTTCACTCATGTTTTCGGTTGACTGGTAGTTGGTCATGCTTTGATCCAAAACTTCAACTCTGACGTTTGTCTTCTGAGAGAGCCAAAAGGTGTGTTGAACTAGGGTGCATTTGAATATCTTCTCCTTGAGCGGGATGTTCCATCACAAGGTGTCGGATCTAGGATTTAGGGTTTCTGCAACTACTCATGCTAGTAACCCTAGTGACAGTGTCTTGGAAGTTGCTCCTGCTAGTAACCCTAGCGACAGTTCCTTAGCGAGCTCAGTATCCTAATGGCTATGCTTCCTTCCAGCGGTTAGACTGAATGAAGAAGGTGTGGGCCCATAACCTGTTAGAATATGAATGAATGTGCTCGTTTTACCATTGACAATATCACTATTGTCACCCAACCATAGGCCGAAGCCACCCTCCGAGCACCTTGACCTTGACAAAGAGAAGAATTTTGGTAGCAATCCAATAGCCAAGCAAGGCTAATGCACCAAGCAAGAAGTAACCAAAGTTGATCAGATAGTCCAACCCAAAACTGGCGCAGTACCTTCCCCAAGACTTGCGCACAACACTGCTAGATTGTAGTGCGCAGAAGTAGCTCTCTGCGATTCTAAGAAGTGTGTCAAAGGAGAGACCAATGCCTTGTATTTATAGTATTCCTGACAGACTTACCTGGGTCGACTTCTCCTTCTGGGTACTAATTAATTCATATTAATTATTTCTCTTAGCCGACATCTCATCTAGGGTTACTTTCATTTCTCTTCTTTCTTTCGGAACATTCTAATCATGTCAAAGGTCACAATAGGTTCATACCTCCCGAAGCTACCATAATATCAACAATTTCTTGAATTTTGAAGATATAGTGTAATGAAAAATAAGCTCAATCAAAACTATTAAAGGTTGCAATTTGCAGTTTACTTGATGATAATGGTGAGAGACCTACAGAAATGGCATTATGAATGCAATGCTTATGTTTTTTAGACATGTTAATGTTGGGCATTTCTTTGCTACACGGAATGGTTAGACAATGAGTTGTTTTGTATTATTTTGTGGTTTTGTCAATATCGTTGCAAGAGATTTTTCTTATATATCAAATGGATCAAGGGAAACTTGGTGCATAATTTATTAAATTATTTATGAAAACCTAAGTCTAATATTAAGAAACTTGAAAATTTGATTTAGAAATACCATTCCAATTGAGTTGAATTGAGCAAAGGAGTGATTCCTATACATATGCATTCACAACAAGAAAGAACATAGGCCAGTTTTCCTAATGTCAAGCTATATGGCAAAGGCAGCTTATAAAATAATGGAAAGATTGTTAAGAAGTGATAAGTTCTCAAACATGCACAAATAGCATAGAGGATGGTGCAACATAACTTTTTTTTTTTTAATTAAGGCAAAGAGATACCATAGGCCTCTATGTACGTCAAAGTAGGTACATAGATGTATGCACTAACGATAACATTTTTCCCACCAAGCATACCATAATCAATTTCCAACCCACAATTGTTATTATGCATAACATTAAACATTGACACTTACGCAAGGGAAGAAAGTAGAACAAAGAAGAGTAAAGGATTGGACACACCATGACTTTAGGCATCTACATTATTAGGCCACAATTGATCGTCTTAATAAAGTTTTGATTAACTAGCATGAATGCATAGCGAACAATACATAGTGTAGAGCATGCTCATCCACCAACATGAAATGGCAACATGGGACTCAGTCAAGAATGGCCTCATATTTTTGTGTGTTTTTCTCCAATGTATGCAATATGTTGGTAATTGATTGGCCTCTAAACCTTAATTAACTATAACTACAACAAAGAATAATAAAGCGCAAACACGAAAAATAATGACCATATACTAAAAAAGATAAGCCACGATACATTTATTTATTTATATATATATAGTAAAGTGCACACACAAACAATGATAACCATATACATATACAAACAAAGATAAACCACAATAAATCAATATAAGGTCATATTATATTATATGATATATATATATAAAAGTAAAGTGCAAACACAAACAATGATGAGGACATATAAAAATAAGAATAAACCACAATACAAGATATCATTGAATATATATATACAATAACCCAAGGGTTAACTCAAGTGATTTGACTTGTGATGCCACTCCTAGAAAATATATATATATATATATATATATATATATATATATTCAACCCCGTGATTTTGGCTTTGGCATCACCAATCAAATCACTTGAGTTAAATCAATTGGTTTGATTTGTGATATCAAACTCAACTCAATTGATTTGATTTGTGATATTGGGTTAGGCGTACCTGTCCGTCGATGACATTTAACCCCAATTTCATTCTAAGGTTTTCAATATGTAATGCTTAAATGTTTTTTTCCTGTAATAAAATTTATTTTTCTTTATCTCAAAGAACTTGGGGTTTCTTTAAAACTGGCAACACGATTAATTTTACATGAAATTCTCGAACTTTATCAAGAGTGGGCTCATCGTTAACTGGCTAAGGAAATATCCCTAAATTTCTTTAATTCGTTCTTGTTTCTTTTGAAATCCAGCCAAGGGTCAATGTTCAGAGTGGATCAGTTTTCTATGGTAGTATTTTGTACGATAATCTTTGAGAAGCATATAGGAATCGGAATCAAAGTGGGTTGTAATTCGTATTTTGCTTCATATTCATTTTTGTTTACCATGATGTTTGAAGGTGTTTAATTGATGCAGGGAGCAAAAATTTTAGATGGAATTATAACTTTCCTCCATCTACAAGCTTGTCAAAAGCTTGAACTTCAACATGCATGTACGTCGTATAGTTTCCAGTGAGTGAATTTGGTTTTACCACCAGGGCTCCATGAGATATGTGATGCAGAGATCTTTTATAAGTATAGCGGAACATAGAAACTGAAGTTGGTAGCTCATTCAACACATCATTCCATGTTACAGAAACTAGGAGCGTTTGGCAGATGAGGCTGTAGGTGTCAAGCTTTAAAGCCAAGAGCATACTCGGTCCAGAGAAGAAGATGCACCTGGCTGCAAAATTACGTCTCTATCAGAGACAGGCTGAATTACATCTCTAGTCATGACTGGTTACGGTGTTATCCCAGAACCATCACACATGTTGGAAAACGAGGCGGTGATCTCAAGTAGCATTGTTCTATTCTATTGATGAAATCATCACATTTTTATTGATTTTTTTGGAAAAAATCAGACTCTATGTGACTGACAATGGTTTATGGTTTATGGTGTTATCATTTTAGTATTTGTACTGATTGTCCATGGCAACGTTGTCCTGGAAGAGGAGGAATCATGATAAATGCAAAGGTATGCTGTAAGAGGCAATATCTCTCTCTCTCTATATATATATATATATATATCTCGCACGTAACTCCTTTAATGCATATTGTGTTCATTAAGATCTTTACCCATTTTGTATCGATTATACGAACATGCACTAATTATCTCACGAGAAATATTAATTAGATCCATCATATCATGTCTTAACTTTTGGATGTCCAACCATTAAAATAAATGTTAATTTTTTATCGAATAGAATTGATTAAAGGGGTCTTTTGCAGATCCAAAAAAAAATTCTAAGGCCAAAACCAGAAGAAGGATCTTAAACATCAGAAATCTGCACATATTTTTAAGGTCAAAGATTTAACTAATAGCGAGTCAAGCCTAATCGATTACTATAGTACTGCCTCCGGCTGGACTAATAAGAGATTGAGAATACAGTTAACAGGGAAACATCGTTACTATTACTTCGCAATTATGGGAATTGATTACCAATCAGAGTCTACTATTATACTAAACTGAATACCAAGAAAGCATCCCTTCCAATGACCCCTCAAGTTCATATCTTTTAACCAAACTTGATAATGATGTTATAAGACCCTTTGGAGTTGTTTCTGAACATGTTGCCCACCATGTAATGCAAGGAACGAGTGGTGTCACTATTTTTATAGGTGGATGCAATAACCAATCAACAGTTTCCCAGATCATCTCATGTGTATTCACACTTTGTTTAGAAGAAAAAATCTTTATGCTGTCTACCTTTATTTTATTTGCTGTCGGTACAAGTTACAATTAATTCAGCTGAAACAGGAGAAGATACTGATCAGAATTCAAAACGTAAAGATCATAACTGAGAAGCACAATACAAATTAAAATGAGTAAATGCAGATCAACATAAAAAATTTAAGTAGGGCCCAGATTATTTAAACATTAAACACTAACAGAGCAATTTAAAAGTAGGTAGCAGCATCACGCCTACTTCCAAGCCATTCAATATCCTTGATACATATTGATATAACTGAAAAATCTGTAATTTTGATTTAAATCTTACAAAATAAATCGTCTGAGACATATTGATAACCTCGAAGTTTCCGTACATTCTGACATAACCAGAACATATTGGGTATTACTCTATGTTTAATCAATACATTATATCATTTACAGAGACTACGTAATATTTTTTACTGGACTAGGATAAAGGAATAACTTGTGACATGGGCTATCCCTCGAAGAAAAAAGGAAATAGCATTTATTTCTTCTACATAATTAATTTAACCAAGATACAATAATAATTCATTCAGATTCACACATTGAGATTAAGTAAAACAGTGTTCGAAGAAAAGGAAGTAGCTTTGATTTCTTTTATTTTTATTGTAACTTTTTCAACGTAACACAACAATCGTAAATATGGTATATCCATTTTGCTTGACTTGGTTTTTGATACAATATGGAAAAAAATGCAGAAATCACCTTGCAATCAAAGAAGAGATGCTAAATAGGTATAAAGGCAACCGCATACTAAACCACCAAAAACCTGCACCCGAAATCACTGTACTGATTGTTTTCCACCTTTCGTGAGTTCCTACACCTCTCAAGGCAGAAGCAGTTCTGACTTGATCTAGCAATGTAAAAGAATCTTTAAAGGTTCTTTCACGTGGGTAGTGTACTCCACATTGTCTTAGAGAAAGCATGGATAAGCAAATGTCAGTGGCAGACGGATTGAAGATCGAATAAACGATTAGATTTTATCTTGCCTCTAAATATCAGGCTGGTTGACAGTACGCATGATCAAGAAAACAAATGGGTTTTATCTTTGATTCAAACGTCACAAAAAAAACCGAATAAAGAAATCTTTTCACAAGTAAATGTGTTTTACAGAATATGTTACATCAAATTCCTTTGCAGGCACTGGGCCAGGCCTTGCTCCCGGTGCCATTACTCGTCTTTTATAAGATTAGTTGGCTCACTCAGGACATACTTTGGAAGATCATATTTTGCACCTGAAATGATTTTTTTAGGTATAAGATTTTGAAAGAAAAATATACGAGAATGAGAACAGATACCAATAACTAGCAAACATTTACCTCTTTCGTCGTAACAGGTGGTCATATCATCACTAGTGACAATTATGCCTGCACTATCAACTATTGCCCGTGCCAGTCCCAAGTCAGCCTCAGCTGCTGCTCGCAAGGCATCCCAAATCTCTGAAACTTCAAATTTGTTAGCTGTGGTGGCAGAATATTAATTCCACTAAAATGGCCAAACTCTAAGACACCCAACCGAAGTGCTTGTGGCATTCAAGAGGAATAGGAGAGTGCATAAAAACCACTTGCTACATACGAAAATGACAGTTTGAAATCGTACGTGACCCTTACATTTTTCTTAGGGTAAGTGCATGGTTTCATTTTATAGGAAATACTTGCTAAAAAGCTGCATAGATAACATTATACATTTTTTCTTAGGATATGTGCATGCCTTTACTCTCTAAAAAAGATTTGCAAACAGCTGTGGAAAATAAAATTACAAGAAGCTTCACGTAACCTCTTCAAAGGATTCACCCAAACCCTTGCAGCCAAATTACCACACTAAAGAGTTGATTCTGGAAACACTAAATGATCGGATTCTTTTTCCACCAAGAGTAGTGAGGTGCATCTACAGCCCAGCATGATAGAGATGTTGTCATGTTTTGTCATGTGGGTAATGCTTACATGTCGGCTTCAAAAAAAATATAAGACTTGTAACAAATAATAGTAATACTATATGTTAGCCGAATATAGATACAAACAGAAAAAAAATATATCTCTACATATATGAAAGAAAGAGAGATTTGATATGTACACCTTGTTGATATTATGGTAGCTGCGGGAGGTATTGTGTAACCTTTGACGAAACTAGAATATTCTGGGAAGCAAGAGAAACCCTAGAACATTGGATAATAACCCTAGGAGACAAGTCGGCTCAAGAGAATATTTAATATTAGCCTCCAGAAAGTGAAGGCCCAGTCAAGTGAGATAGAGCAATATATACTATAAATAGAGGGCGCTAGAGCTCATTTGTTACTCTCACACACACAACTGCATAAGAGCAATGGTGCGCAAGTTTGGAGAAAGAGTCCAGCTGCAGTTGCTGCAACTAGCATTTTGGTTTTGGTTTGGACTTTCTCTTGGTTATGGTTTGGACTTTCTGCTTGGTCTTTAGTTATTCTTGCTTGGTGCGCTAGCCTTGGAGAAAGGTGTGCTACCTTGGTTGGTTATTGGATTGCTTCCGAAATTATTCTATCTGTCAAGGTTAAGGTGCTCGGGAGTGGCTTTTGTGCCTATGGTTGAGTGGCAATATTGCTATATTGTCTATGGTGAAATGAGCACACCTATTTTTCTAACAGGTTATGGGCCCACACTATCTTCGGACAGTCTAACCATTGGAAGATAGATTGAGAGGATTTGCTCAGTTGTAGTTGCAGTTGCAGTCAAAGTTTTGTTGCAGCAACGAAACCCTAACCCTCTTGTTGAGGCACCTTAAGTGAAGAGCTTGACCTAATTCCTGGATAGCCTAGTCCATCCTAGCCTAGTGCGTCCTAGCCTAGCGCACCCCCTGGTATTCTTAGCAAGCCAAGGCATCAAGTTTGAGTTTTTGGTCAAAGTCAAAGGTTGACCAAGTCAAAGCAGTCATGTACTCTATGAAGTCAAAAAACAAGTTAGAAGTGGCTTCTAACTTCAGAGCACGGAAAACAAGGATTGACCTCATCCTTGCCAAGAAGAAAGTGTTGGATATCGTGAAAGGCAAGATCATGGAACCACGGTTTGAAGCAAGAAAAGAGAAGGAACCTCAGAACGTTGCAGTTATGGACAAGTTCAAGGATAATGACTCTGTAAAAGACCACTTGATACCTCATCTTGACTCATCTGATGTATGATGCCCTGACTAACCTATTCTCAATCAGAAACATTGGACAAGTGATGAGTCTGAAGAATGAGCTCCGCGACATGAAAATGAATGATGATGATAGCAAAACATCATAATTTGTAAGAATCTCTCAGTTAAAAGATCAACTACAAGCTATTGAAGAAATCATTTCAGAAAAGGAACCAGTAAATATAGTACTCAATGGCCTTCCCAAGACATGGGATGCATTTGCTGTAAGCATGAACACGAGAAAGGAGTATCCCACATTTGAAGAGCTTTGGACTTGTTTTGCACAAGAAGAATCAAGGAATAGCACAAAAGATAAATCCCAAAAGAAATATGATGATCAAGCCTTCACAGCAAAGTTCAAGAATTTCAGGAATAAGAAGAAGTTTGGCTTAAGGAAAAAACCAAATCAAGAAAAGGATATGTCAAAAATACAATGCTTCAACTGTCGAAAATATGGTCACTACAGGAACCACTGTTCTAAGTTAAAGAAAAGGAAGAAAACACATGAAGCAACATTTGTCGAAGAAAGGGAACCCTCAAAGAAAGTTGAGCAAGATAAAACAGACTTCTTCTTCTAGTCAAGTAGACAATATTCTTCTATAACATAGTTCTTGTACATACCATCTTTACATAGTTCCTATACATATCATGCATATCTATTTCTTAGAAGATAAGATGGTTAGTGAAACAATACCTATGGAGGAATAACAAGATAAGGATTGCTATTACGATGACCACTAGTCAAGTAATGTACATGAAAAAGATGAAGTACGTTGACAATCTCCAGTGACAATTCCTGAGGAATCTATTATATAAGTAACAACTTCCAGATAGGCCACAATCAAAATCAAACTTGAAGAGACCCAGAAGGAGTCAGACCAGAAAGAATTCGGTAATCAAGAGGAAACTAGAATAAGACTTGTGACACTTTGCAGAAAGCAATAAGGATGCAGACGGAAGCATGGACTCTCTTAGATGGAGGGAGTTGATTGCAGAATTCCAAAAGAAGAGCATGCATTCATGCATGAAGCCGGGATTAGGAGGGAGCTAATCCTAAATGATATGATCCATTGAAGAATCCGTGAAGATTATAAAGTATCTGTCCATGTTCCCCATTAAAAGTAGCAGCCATGATAAGCAGCATGTGTTCAGTTTTCTTCTTCGAAAAGAAGCCTTAAGTATCCTTGGTTGTCCATCTACATCTATGTTCCTATGATGAAAGGAAGAAGTTGGAATCTTCAGGAAGGAAGGGCATGGAATCTATAGAAGACTCCATGGACCCCAAAGTTAAAGAGGAACCTAATGAAGAACATGAAGATTCCAAGAAAGAAAAAAATGCCAGAACAACCAGTTATTATACTAAGAATCATAAGACTACCAACATGGTTTGAACCCACTAAAATGGAAGAAGGAATGGAAGTTGTGATGAAGAACAGTGTATGTAAGAAATTGTGAAAAAGACTTATGAATGGAAGCATTACGAGATTCAGAACTAGAGGTTCTTTCAAAAGGAGGGAGAAGACTATGACGATAACTTGTTCAAGTAAACTAGATATACCTCTTGCAGTATCCATGGATTGAAATTTTACATCAGTTGGATCTAAAAGATTGTTCTTCCCAATAAAGCAAATTGAGAAAGACGCTTATGTAGAGCAATCTCAAGGATTTGAGGTATACCAGAAAGAGACCCATGTATGCAAATGGAAGAAGACCTTGTATGGATTCACGAAACTTGATGCAGAGTATCTCATATACAACAAAAGCGTGGAGAAAACTTACTATGACAGAGAAAGTGTATCAAAATGGTTACTCAAAAGTCTGGGATGATGGATTGCAAATCCATGGCAAACTCCCATGATGATAGATCTGAAGAAGTTGAGAGACTCTAATCCAGTAGACCCGTCTCGTATCGACAATTGATTGGCTCATTAATTTATCTGGAGAATACTAAGCTGGATATTTGTTTTGTGGACGTTTAAGTTATGATATACAGAATGGATTTTATCGATTCAAATTGGGTAGGGAGTGCAGATGGCAGAAGAAGTGCTACTTGGATATGTTTCAGTTTGAGTTTTTCCACGATGTCATGGGCAGGCTAGCAGGAAACAAAAGTCTGTTGCACTCAACGCTACAGAAGCAGAGTATATTGTAGCTTGTGATGCTTGTACGGAAGCAGTGTGGCTCTATAAGTTGGTTTCTGGACCGTCTGATCAGGTGTTGAATTCGACCATGATATATTGTAATGATCAGAGTTATGTGAAGCTTTCAGAGAACCCGGTGTTCCATGACAGGTCGAAGCACATTGAGATCAAGCATTATATTCTCCGTGATAATGTCCAAAAGGGAGAAGTGGTTATCCAGTATATCTCCATAGATGAGCAGATAGCAGATATTTTGGTAAAGCCTCTATCCAAGATGAGAAGTTTGCGTACTTAAGGGACAAGTTGGGGCGCGTGGAGACGACTTCCTTATTGAAAAAGGAAGTGATTACTCCCAGGTTGGGAGGGAGCACTGATATGTTATTGATTTATGGATAGTCATTTTCAAGTTCAGAAAATGGTCCAGGTTAGGCAGTTCCTTTCCAGTCCGGAAAATGGTTCGAGATTTCTGACGGACAGTCATTTTCCAGTTTGGAAAATGGCCCAGATCGGACAATCATTTTCGTAATGAAAATGGTCCTATAGATTGTTGATGTACCATAGACAGCGATTCCCCTTGTGGCCAGTGTGGGGGAATGGTCTAGGACAGTCATTCTTCTTGGCAATCACTCTGAGTAGTGGTCAAATAGAATGGTCTGCCTCGTCGGGCAGTCATTCTTTCGAAGTTCATAGTTGTGAGCAGTTTTGAAGAATGGTCTGTTTTGGAGGTTGGTGTAGGACAGTCATTTCCATAGGAAATGGTCCGGACAGTCATTCCCTAGGGAAGACTCATTCTCTCCAGGTTGCACTGTGATTAGTGTCTGAGGAATGGCCTAGTTAAGTGAATGGTCCAGGTTCATCAATCAGGGACATGCATTCCCTAGGGCAGACTCGTTCTCTCCAGGTTGTACTATGATTAGTGCCAGAGGAATGGTCCAGTTAGGTAAATGGTCCAGGTTCAAAAATCAGGGACAGTTATTCTTCTATGCTTGGGAAGAATAGTCTAGATAGCCCAGGGCTGATGTTTTACCTTCTGAGGGTAGATGCTCTTCTAGATCTCACAAATGTGAGTGGAAGAATGGCCCAGATGACTCAGTTTGTATCATGATATTGTTGATATCAAATGATATGATTGTTGTGGAGACTGTATGTCTCTAGACAGAAGTTGTATGCTACTGTGGTGGATGTGATCCACTAGTAGTGATTGTGTGTCACTGGTTAGTAGCCGTGGGCTACTAGGAGTGGTTGTGTACCACTGGGTAGTAGTTGTGTACTACTATGGATAGACACAATTGTGTTCAATTGGATGGCATTGTTTTGATTGCCATGGAGCACTAGTGTTGGAGATGATTGCCAGCTAGATGGATAGTCAGTATGTTGATGGACAGACATTCTCCAGGTGGAGAATGGTCCAGGCAGGACAAATTGTTGGTAGACAGACATCCTTCCTGTGGAGGATGGTCCAAGTTGAAAGATTACTGGTGGATAGACATTCTCCCTATGGAAATGGTCCAGGACAGTCATTCTTCTAGGACGTATGTCCGGATTAGAAGAATGGTCCTTGTAGCCCATGGCATGGCTTCCAGCATCTGTTGGAACAATTATTCTTCTAGAACATATGTCTGGATTAGAAGAATGGTTCTTGTATCTCTGTGGAGTGAATGACTTAGTCAGCATCATGCCCGATTACTCAGATGGAGTATGGATTCGAGAGATGATGCAGTTGATGCTATTAGATGATACTAATAGTAATGATGTTGCTCGTGAGTTGATCTACGTGATCATGAGATAGCTTGTGTGGCTATGGTGATGCTACCGGTTGAATGCTCTGTTTGTGCTCAAGACCATTGCCTTTAATACCTCCCTAGCTAGGAGGGAGTGTTGATATTGTTGATATTATGGTAGTTGTGGGAGGTGTTTACATCCACGTGTAACCCTCACGAGAATAGAATATTCCGAGAAGCAAGAAGAAACCCTAAAGCATTGAACATAACCCTAGAAGACAAGTCGGCTCAAGGAAATATTTAATATTAAGTGTTTAGCCTCCAGAATGAGAAGTCGACCCAGACAGCTCAGGAAAAACAGTATAAATACATGAAGCCAGATCTCATTTGGTACACACAGCTCGCAAATGCAGAAATGTACAAGTGTGCACTGCAGAAACCAGGTAAGTGCACAAGTCTGGAGAGTAGTTGCAGTTGCAGCTATTGCAATTTGTATTCTCGGTTTCGGCTTGGACTTTCTATTGGTTATGGTTTGGACTTTCTGCCCTGTATGCTTGTTTTAGAGAGAGGTAAGCTACATTGATTGACTATTAGGCCTAGGGTTTGCTTCCAGAATCATTCTCTGTCAAGGTTAAGGTGCTCGGGGGTGGCTTCGGCCTATGGTTGGGTGACAATATTGCTATATTGTCTATGGTTAAACGAGCACATCTATTATTTCTAACAGGTTATGGGCCCACACTATCTTCGGACAATTTAACTGTTGGAAGATAGATTGGGAGGATTTGTTCAGTTACAGTTGCAGTTGCAGTCAAAGTTTTTGCTACAGCAACGAAACCCTAACCCTCTTGTTGGGGCACCTTAAATGAAGAGATTGACCTAATTTTTGGATAGTCTAGTGCACCCTAATCTAGCGCACCTCCTAGTACTCTCAGCAAGCTAAGATGCCAAGTTTGAGTTTTTAGTCAAAGTCAAAGGTTGACCAAGTCAAAGCAATCATGACTTAATCTATGAAGTCAGAAAATAAGTTAGAAGGGGCTTCTAACTTCATAGCATGGAAGACAAGGATTGATCTCATCCTTGCCAAGAATAAAGTGTTGGATATCGTGAAAGGAAAGATCGTGGAAGCACAGTTCGAAGAAGGAAAAGAGAAGGAACCTCTGAACGTTGCAGTTATGGAGAAGTTCAAAGACAATGACATCAATGCCATGAGTATCATAGTGGACTCTATAAAAGACCACTTGATACCCTACATCTCCCGTCTTGACTCATCTAAGAAGATGTATGATGCCCTAACAAACCTCTTCTCAGTCAGAAATATTGGACAAGTAATGAGTCTGAAGAATGAGCTCTGTGACATGAAAATGAATGATGATGACAGCATAACATCATACCTTGTGAGAATCTCTCAGTTAAGAGATCAACTACAAGCTATTGAAGAAATCATTTCAGAGCAGGAACTGGTAAACTCAATGGCCTTCCCAAGACATGGGATGCATTTGCCGCAAGCATGAACACAAGAAAGGAGTATCCCACATTTGAAGAACTTTGGACTTGTTGTGCACAAGAAGAATCAAGGATTAGCGCAAAAGAGAAATCCCAAAAGAAATACGATGATCAAGCTTTCACAGCAAAGTTCAGGAATTTCAGAAATAAGAAGTTTGGCTCAAGGAAGAAACCAAATCAAGAAAATGATATTTCAAAGATACAATGCTTCAAGTGTAGAAAATATGGTCACTACAGGAACCACTATCCTGAGTTAAAGAAAAGGAAGGAAACAGACAAAGCAACAGTTGCCGAAGAAAGAGAACCCTCAAAGAAGGCCAAGCAGGATAAAACAGACTTCTTCTTCTAAGACAAGGTAACAATATTCTTCAAAATTCTTGTACATACCATGTTTACATAGTTTTTGTACATATCTTAAATATTTATTTCTTAGAAAATAAGATGTTCAAAAAGAAAAAATACCTATGGAAGAATAACAAGATAAGGATTGCTATCACGATGACTACAAGTCAAGCAATACACATGAAAAGATGAAGTCCATTGACAATTCTTGGTAACAATTCCTGTGGAAGTTATTAACATAAGTAACAGTTGCAATCAGAATCAAAATTGAAGAAACCTGGAAGAAGTAAAAACAGAAAGAAGTTAGCAATCAAGAGGAAATTAGAAAAAGACTTGTAACACTTTGCAGAAGGCAATAAGGATGCATACGGAAGCGTGGACTCTCCTAGATGGAGGGAGCCGATTATATAATTCCAAAAGAAAAACATGCATGAAGCAAGGATTAGGAGGGAGTTAATCCTAAATAATATGATATGTTGACCACCTATCCAACTAGGGGGTCAACTCCATGTGCCATGAAGAGATGCATCATCAGATGCCCATTTGTCGAAGATTATTTGGTTCTACAAGGCAATTTATGCCTCCAGCACACATTTTTGTAAATGGAATTTCCGCACCTCTGCATGGGTTAATAATGTAATAGGTCTGCATGGATCATAGTTAGGTCAGTTACCTTGGGATGGATTCATTGGGAGAGTTCCTTTCACCGAGGGTTTTTTATCCTCAGGTTATTAATTGGGCTTTTCAGCCTTATTAATTTCCCTTTTGTTTTTCCCTTACACCTGCAATAATTCCTCCAAAGTGGTGAAGGGCATTCTAATGGGCTTATCCTCTGGTAACTATTGTTTAGGGATGATGGAAATGACCATGTATGACATCTTAGAAAGTTTCGCGGAATTCCGACGAGTCTAGATAAAAAAAATTCAATTTTTAATTAAATTTTCCTAAGTTTGGAGATTTAATTATTTAATTAATTAATTATTTTTGAGCAAAAATTATAAAAACAAGGTCCTTGGACTTTTGATAGGGGTGTTTGTGCTCAAAAGAAATGGAATGAAAACCCCTACACCATTGGACCAAGTTTTAGCTCAGTCGGACAACTTTTGCTAGGTGTTTGTCCACCAGGAATCTCAGTGAGTCAAAAACAGTGATTTTAATTGCTAGGTCATGACATAGTTAAAATGTCATTTTTGTAATTTTGAGTTAAAAGGGTAATGTAAAGATGGAAAAAGATTAGAGAGATGTTTCCTAACGTACCCAACCTTTTCCAACCTTTACACACCCCCTCACCCACTCAATCACTCAAACCCTCACGCCCCCTAGGGGAAGTTATGCCCCCCTAGCATGGAATCACCTTGCAACTTGATTTTTGTTGATTTGTGGGCCCCTCTCACATGTGGTGCACCCTTCCTATCCCTCCACGTCACCCTTTGCTTGATCCCGACACCTCACAACCCTTTCCAACTCACAAACCCTAAGCCAAACCCTAGAGTTGCGCCCCCCTCCTAGGGATTCTCTCTTGTGCTTGGTGGTGGACACTTGGCATTGATCCAAAAGAGGTAGGTTTGTCTCTCCAAGTATAAATAGAACCCTCTCATCACTCTTTACCTCACCATATCTTGAGCTATTGTTATGCTACTTGATTTCCATCTCACATCTCTCTCATTCTTGTCCATCTTGCATCCATTCTTGAAGTCTCTCTCATCACAACATCTCTCTCATGTGATGCAAGTAGATTATGCCCAAGTAGAATGAGAAAGATGTGATGCAAGTAGATTATGCCCCAGTGGCTTAGGCTAAACTTTAATGTGTGAATGAGATCTAGATCTAGATAATTTTAACCATCAAAGCATGACGAAACCATTAATACATGTTACCTTAGCCTTACGATTTTGGGGATGTCTCTCCCAAGGTGTAAGCAATTATTAAGATAAGAAAAAGCTTGAAAAGAGAGAAGCAATAAACAAACCACTCAATGGCACAAGGTGGACGCAAGCCTACCTTTATTGTGCCAAAGGGGTTGAGAAGAAAGCAAGCAACAACTACTATTCACAAACTACTTGCTAACCCCGCGTCCTAGCCTTGGAAGACGATTTTGAAATGAAAAAACTTGAAAGTAGATCTAGCCCTAAGCTCACACGTGGGAGATAGGCCGTACCAATTCTCCTCCCAAGCTATGAGCTACAAAAAAACAACTAAAAGTGAAAGAAATGTGCACAAGAAGCTTAGAAAAGTGAAGAGGAAGGTTGAGATTTGTTACCCACTTGAATAGAAGGGTCTTGGAGTGTTGTGTGGCTGATTTTGGGCAACATAACCCCCTTAACCTGATAAGAACCTGCAAAAACAAGCAAGCTATGCTTGCTGGAAAAGCTACACACAACAATAAAGATGAAAAAAATATGTTTTAGGGCAGAAATTTCTCACATAAT
Source organism: Picea mariana (assembly GCA_032191745.1). Classification (NCBI taxonomy): domain Eukaryota; kingdom Viridiplantae; phylum Streptophyta; class Pinopsida; order Pinales; family Pinaceae; genus Picea; species Picea mariana. Next base: position 339,478 of record JASDQU010103132.1, read on the forward strand.
TTTTTTATGGAAAAGGTATATTTTAGATGAGCATTCTATGATGTTAAGCTAGCTGAAATATTATATGAAATGGACAACGAGAAAAGAATGAGTTTGAGTAAGCTTTGAGGGAAGACTCCTCCTTAAGGCTATCCCAACAAAACCCTAGAAACAAACCTGCAAAACTTCAACAAAATGTGATGCATACAAGTAGATAATATGGTTGAATATGCTAACAAAATAAAATACTTGTACCCTATTAGCAAACCCACATATATAGATCAACAATAATACTAGTTGTGTGATCTACCCAAGTAAAATACTTTACCCAAGAATCTACTCTATGCAACCCAAGATGCCAAATCCACAATATTACCTCATATGCAAGCAAGAGACAAGAATACTCGTTGTTCTTCCAATCCTCCAAAGTTTCTCTTTATTACTCAAGAGGAGAGTCTTGTAGCAATAAATTGCTCCAACACTCTCAAGAGCAAAAGTGCATCACATCTATGTTGGGCATAATCTACTTGCATCAATGGAAGTTGTGATGAAGAACAGTGTATGAAAGACTTATGAATGGAAGCATACGAGATTCAGAACTAAAGGTTCTCCCAGATGGAGGGAGAAGACTATGATGATAGCTCGTTCTAGTAACCAGACATACCTCTACCTAAGCCATTATATCTTCTGCAATATCCATGGGTTGGAGTTACATCAGATAAATGTAAGGATTGTTCTCCTCAACAGAGTAATTGAATAAGAAGCGTATGTAGAGCAACCTCAAGGTTTTGAGGTATACCAGAAAGAGACCCTTGTATGTAGATGGAAGAAGATCTTGTATGGATTCAAACAACTTGCTTTGTATAACAAAGATAATGGTGAAAACTTTCTATAACAGAGATAATGTATCAGAATGGTTACTCAGAAGTCCAAGATAATGGATTGCTAATCCATGACAAACTCTCATGATGACAAAAGAAGTGTTGCTTGGATATGTTTTAGTTTGAGCCTTGCCACGATGTCATGAGCTAGTAGGAAACAAAAGTGTTGAATTGAACCATGATATATTGTAATGATCAGAGCTATATGAAGCCTTCAGAGAAAACCAACGTTCCAGACAGGCCGAAGTACATTGATATCAAGCATTGCATTCTTCGTGATGAAGTCCAGAAAAGAGAACTGGTTCTCCAATATATCTCCACAAATGAGCAGATAGCAAATATTTGGTAAAGCCTTTGTCCAAGATGAAAAAGTTTGCGTACTCAAGAAACAAGTTGGAGCTCGTGGAGACGACTTCCTTTTTAAAAAAGGAAGAGATTACTCCCAGGTTGGGAGGGAGCACTGATGTGTTATTGATTTATGGGCAGTCATTTTTCAGTTCAAAAAATGGTCCACAATGAGCAATTCCTTTCAAGTTCGGAAAGTGGTTTGAGATTTCTGACGGAAAGGCATTTTCCAGTTTGGAAAATGGTCCAGATCGGACAGTCATTTTCGTAATGAAAATGGTTCGATAGATTGTTGATGTACCATAGACAGTGATTCCCCTTCTGGCGAGTGTGGGGGAATGGTGTAGGACAGTCATTCTTCTTGGCAGTCACTCCGAGTAGTGGTCAAGTAGAATGGTCTGCCTCGTTGGGCAGTCATTCTTTCGAAGTTCACAGTTGTGAGCAGTTTTGAAGAATGGTCTGCTTTGGAGGTTGGTGCAGGAAAGTCATTTCCATCAGGAAATGGTCCGGACAGTCATTCCCTAGGGTAGAATCATTCTCTCCAGGTTGAACTATGTTTAGTGCCGGAGGAATGGCCCAGTTAGGTGAACGGTGCAAGTTTAGCAATCAGGGACAGGCATTCCCTAGGGCAGACTCATTCTATCCAGGTTGCACTATGTTTAGTGCCGGAGGAATGGTCCAGGCTCAGAAATCAGGGACAGTTATTCTTCTATGTTTGAGAAGAATAGTCCAAATAGCCCATGGCTGATGTTTTACTTTCTGAGGGCAGATGCTCTTCCAGATCTCATAGATGTGAGTGGAAGAATGGCCTAGATAACTCAGTTTATATCATGATATTGTTTTCTGTGCAGGTTGATATCAGATGATATGATTGCTATGGAGACTGTATGTCTCTGGACAGTAGATGTATGCTACTGTGGTGGATCTGTTCTACTGGTTGTGACTATGTGTCACTGATTAAGTAGTCGTGTGCTACTTGGTGTGGTAGTGTACCACTGGATTGTAGTTGTGTACTACTATGGATAGACACAGTTGTGTTCTATTGAATGACATTGTTCTGATTTCCATGTAGACTATCAGTAGTGTTGAAAATGATTATCAGCTAGATGGATAGTCAGTGTGCTTGTGGACAAACATTCTCCAGGAGGAGAATGGTCCAGATAGAACTGATTGTTGGTGGACAGGTATTCTCTCTGTGGAGAATGGTCCAGGTTGACAGTTTGTTGACATGTCATGGACTAGTATTTTCCTAAGGCACATATTGTGGCCCGATTAGGAAAATGGTTCAGGACCAATATTTTCTAAGGCATATAGGTTGAGACGAATCTCTATGGCACATATGACTATTAAAAAGTAGTCCATGGCGTAGCTTTTAGCATCTGTTGGGACAGTCATTCTTCTAGGACGTATGTCCGAATTAGAAGAATGGTCCTTGTATCACTCTGTGGAGTGAGGACTTATTCAGCATCATCCCTGATTACTCAGATGGAGTATGGCTTCAAGAGATGACGCAGTTGATGCTATCAAATGATAGTGATGATGGTGCTCGTGATCTAATCATGAGATAGTCTGTACGGCTATGATGATGCTACCGGTTGAATGGTATGTTTGTGCTCAAGACCATTGCCTTCAATACCTCCCTAGCTAGGAGGGAGTGTTGATATTATGGTAGTTGCGGGAGGTATTTACCTCCACGTGTAACCCTGACGAGAATAGAATATTCCAGGAAGCAAGAAGAAACCCTAAAACATTGAACATAACCCTAGAAGACAAGTCGGCTCAAGGAAATATTTAATATTAAGTGTTTAGCCTCCAGAATGAGAAGTCGACCCAGACAACTCAAGAAAAACAGTATAAATACAGGAAGCCAGATCTCATTTGGTATACACAGCTCGCAACTGCAGCACTGTACAAGTGCGCACTGCAGAAACTGGGTAAGTGCGCCAGTCTAGAGAGTAGTTGCAATTGTAGCTACTGCAATCTGTATTCTCGATTTAGGCTTGGACTTTGTATTGGTTATGGTTTGGACTTTCTGCCCTGTATGCTTGCGCTGGAGAGAGGTATGCTACATTTTAGGCCTAGGGTTTGCTTCCAGAATCATTCTCTGTCAAGGTTAAGGTGCTCGAGGGTGGCTTCGGCCTATGGTTGGGTGACAATATTTCTATATTGTCTATGGTTAAACGAGCACATCTATTATTTCTAACAGATATTATGGTAGTTGTGGGAGGTATTAACCTTCACGTGTAACCTTTGACAAGACTAAAATATTCTGGGAAGCAAGAGAAACCCTAAAACGTTGGATAATAACCCTAGGAGACAACTCGGCTCAAGAGAATATTTAATATTGAGTTATTAGCCTCCAGAAAGAGAAGTCGACACAGTCAAGTGAGATAGAGCAGTATAAATAGAGGGCACTAGAGATCATTCGTTACTCTCACACTCACAACTACACAAGACCAGTGGTGCACAAGTTTGGAGTAGAGTGTAGTTGCAGCTACTACAACTAGCATTTTGGTTTTGGTTTGGACTTTCTCTTGGTTATGGTTTGGACTTTCTGCTTGGTCTTTGGTTATTCTTGTTTGATGCGCTAGCCTTGGAGAAAGGTGCGCTACATTGGTTGGCTATTTGATTGCTTCTGGAATTATTTTGTCTATCAAGGTTAAGGTGCTTGGGGGTGGCCTTTGTGCCTATGGTTGGGTGACAATATTGCTATATTGTCTATGGTGAAACGAGCACACCTATTTTTCTAACACACCTAAAACAAAATCTATTATATAGAGAGATAAAAAAAGAGATCCAGATTTACACATAAAGAGAAATACTATAGATATGATATTTACATAAAAATATTGCTATCCCTCTCTTCATCTGAGCCTAGATCCATCTTAAATGATCAAAAAAATTATAACTCAAGATTTGATCCCTCTCGGTGCTTGATAGATCAGGAGTTAAGATGGATCTACACTGGTAGAATATTGAAAAGGCATGACAAACATGAATAGTCCAGAATAGCTATTTCAAAAGATATATGTGAGTTTCAGAATGCCTTGCCAATGTTGAAAAACAAATGTAAATGGTGATCTCAACAAATATATAACTTAGTTGTTAGGTTAAAGGCAGATTCCACACCTTTTACACTAAACAAGTTTCATATATTGGATGATTCCAATATAATATGTTCAACTGTGTAGACCTTCATCTTGTACATATTTATGTTTAAGGTGAGCATGAAGCGATACAAACTAACAAAGAGATAAAATAAAAGAACTGTGACATCAATGTTTCTCAAGCCTTTGTTAAAAATATTTTAAATGACCTCGTCTGCAAAGACATATCTAAACATACAATAACATTTATGAAAATAATGCACCTTCGTAAAGAAGTTCCTACCATCCGTCTAACTAACTTAACACCTCTAGCTCTCACAATTGAGTGTAGATGTATGATACCTTTCTGCCCACCATAATGAGGTGCTGTGTCCCAAAACTCATCACGCATTTGTTTAAGTTGTGCTCGCGTGATAGGCTCTGAATGTTTCCAAGGCTTTGGTTTCCGTATCTTTTTTGAATGCCCTGTAGAGAGATGAAATCAGCCAACATTTTTTAACTCCACATATTTTAACATAGGAAATCTAATATCCAATAAATGTACAAAATGGCATACTAAACATATCCAAGTGTACAAGCTAGAATCACGTTTAACAGTACAAGACTAATATGCTGGGATATCCAAGATCCCCTCAAAAATCACATATCAAGATTTGTCAAACCTGACATGGTAATTGAACAAAACCAATTTTTGGAGTAACAAAATAATATACTGGAGTTTTTGCCTCGGTACAGAAAATATTTATTAAAATGTTAACCTCAACATACGAGTTGCATAGCAAGCTTTGTCTAGTACGATGTTATACTGGAACAAATTCTGTAATTAGCCCTACGTTATTCATGATCCACTTAAAATATAGATTGATTTACCTCTACAAAAAATAATCTTAACTACTTACACAGTTACAACATACTATTAATGCATTATGTCATGAAAACTGACTGAGACACACATACATCTCAGTGATGTGCAAACACAACTGTAATATGTAAAAATCGTAAATGAACACAATAAAATAGGCTTTATGACATTCTTTGACATTTATGATCTTATTGCGTTGAGATTCTTGTAGAAAAAGCTTCTACTGTGAAAATGGAATCCAATTAAGTGCAGGTTTAAACAAGCAAGAAAATATGAATATTAAAATGCCAAGCCTGAAATGCCCTTCATAGTGCAGCAGCTTAGCCGAAGAACAGCTGTAAATTACTATAAGCAGCATTTCCAAGCAAAAATGTGAAGTCTGAAATTCTATGCATAAGACAAAACCCTGCTCATGAGTCAGCAGATACCAAGTTACTAACCAGTGTACTAGTAAGAAGATATTATTGAGATCCCAAAAACAATCATAAAAGATTAATATTATTTTTTATGATAAAGATAATTTCAATATAAACGAAAATTACAATCAACAAACAATAAGGGGCAAGTGGCATGGTGACTTAAACCCCCAAGCATCTCTGCTATGGATGCTCCAAATAATCAAAACTGCTATCTTTGGGCCACGGGGGCCACAAGAATGGCTAGAGGATCATCACTATTAACTCTAGGCCCCCACCCATTATCATTCTCCTTAACCTTTTAATCTTCATCCTCCCCCGTGGAGACCTGGCCCTTTGGTGGACTTTGTACCACCATCTCTTCTTGGCCTGGTCCTACTCCCCTCCTAAGCATGGGAAACCTTGCTAGCACTACAAGGTGCATTGCCACAACATGCATTCAAACATTAAACTCCTCAGGTGATACACCTAGATGGCTACCATTAATTGGTTCTAGATCTACAGGGTGCAATGCACAACAATATTAAAACAATCAAAACACAAGAGCAATCTGTGCAGTACAACATTCATTCACTTTCTGAAAAATCAAATAGCACTTGAATATTCAAAATGGTCGCCCTTAATAAAATTAGCAAACCATGGCTTAAGATCTCCCAATAAGAATGATGACTAGTTGAAGTTGTCTATAGCAACCACTTCTGCAAAATCAGACATGGTGATCCCATAAAGACTTGTCTTAGAGGGGCCAACAAATCATTTACATTATCTCATGGTTGCCACATATAGAACATCATCCAGAAAAACCCTTTCTTGGGCTATGGAATCTACTAGGGATGCCAAAGCCTATTAAATATTTGACCTCTGTATGGGTTTATTTCATTTAGCATTCCAAAACATGTTGAGCCTAGCTATAACATTGGCTGCTCTGCTTAAAAGGGCATACGTGTCATGTCCCCATTTTTGGGTTCCCCTGTTCTACAGTGGAAATGACTTCCGTGGCTTGTCAGTGAAGAAAAAGGGAGTCAAAGGAGTTATTTAATGTCACTAACTGTTGGGTAGTCATTTTGGTTAAGTTTTGGGATCTGCGCCAGAAGAAGTCAGAGAATAAAAGACAGTTAGAAGATGGACCAGAGCGTGCAACAAGAGCGTACTTTAAGGAGTCAAAGCGCGCGATAGAAGGATGCACGACGAAACAGCATGCAAAAGGCGGAAAACGGTTATAGACCATTAGGATGTTGGGGACATTTTGTCCACTTTGTAACGGGCTTAGCCCTATTTTGATGTATATACTATAGATATGTAAATGGTTTTTGGGCAGAGAGGTTCGACATATAAGAAGTTCTTAATGCTTGTTGGGCAAGTTGAGTCGAGCGAAGGAAGAAGTTTGAGGTATGACTGAGGAGTGAAGCTCACATTGTAGCAGAATGGCTAGGCCGGTTTGAGTAATGTTATTGTTGCATATTTTGTAGCGTAGTGCACCACTGTAAGAGAATTACCAATGATTAATAAAAGAAGCCAGTCGTTGTGCACGTATCCCAAGTTGGGTGAACCACGTTAAACGTGTGTGTTGTGATGTGTTGTCTTTGCATTTTATGATGTTTAATGTTATGGTGCAATAATGATATATGTTGAACATATTGTTCATATATGATGTTATAACGTCGCGCACTGAAGTATCTAGTAATTGAATGAATGTTAAGTGGGAGAATGTCACGCATAGAATATGTTGAATGTTAAGTAATGGGAACTGCGCACATGAGTAAATGGTAGTAAGAACATGAAGAATGTCTCACTTCCCCTCATCATTGTAGAACCCTGGTTCCTGCAGCCCCTCTAGATGCCTCAAGTGAGACTTCACTTGCTCTGCAGGTGATGTCGAAAGGGCCAGTGTCTAAGGGTTTTGCTGGTATATAGATGATTAACCCCGGGTCTACCCATTGCACACCAACAAATGGTTTGGTTGTCGGGACTGGGAACTGTAATTGAGGGGAATGTTTTGGAGGCCGAATAAGGAGGAGATCATCGAATGGCTAGAAAGGAAGCAGCAAGAATTTTTCAGAGAACAGAATAGGAACCCACGGCTCAACGACGGACAGTGGTTGCAAAGATATGTATTCACAAATCTCCATGAAATATTATTTGGTGAATTTCCGATAATTTTGACTGAATGGTTAGAAAGCCTAGTGGAGAACATTTGGAGATATAGAGTCGAAGCTCCAAGAAACTAGACTCCCGAATTCAGTAAGTAATAAGGTTTCTTGCGCGGTTGATTTCTGGTTGAATAGTATACTGGGGGGTTATATTACAGAGCATGGATTAGATTGTACCCAGTCTTATAAGTGTCGCAGAGAGGGAATTTTTCAAGGGTCCGCGCAGAAGACATTTGAGCGCATTGTCTACTTGGATAAAAATGTTGTTGTCCGACAAGAATGTTATGAAAATGAAGTCTGACTGCTAGGTGCCTTCACACAGATAGGGGGACCAGGGAATGACCAAAGGATGGTCTAAGATTGAGAAGGATGAGTAAGAATCAGATGGACTAAGGATGTCGAGAGAAGAGGATACTAACTCAGACGAAGAGATTGGAGTATCGCGCTGTGGGAAAAGGTTTAGATATAGTAAGAAGAAGATTGTGGCTAGGAAAGAAGAGAAGCACAGAGAATTCGAGGAAAGTGACCCCAGCGAATACTTCAAATCACACCATACGAAGAAAGGAAAAGGAAAGAAAGGGATCCTCAGTATTGTCTAGCAGAAAAAGGAAGTCCATCTCAGATCGGAATCTGCGTCGAACCCACGACCCGTGTGCGTCATTGAGAATTGAAGCAGGAACCGAGACTTGTTCAAGAGCAATTGTAGTGAGTGGAGGAAGTCAGAACAATAGTCAGAATAGTGGAAGTAGCGCAGCGAACCAAAGTCAATCAGCATCACCAAGGGTAAGTACAACACCGAGTACAATGGCAGGGATAGATCATACACTAAGAATGCCTGAGCTTCAGGGAGCGGGGTCGGAGGACCCTGAGCAGCACTTGTTTGTATGCGACACGATATGGGCTGCGAAGAATGTCCAGGATGAGGCGACAAAGATCGCGCAGTTGACCACGACGTTCAGAGTTCGTGCACTGCTATGGTATATGAAGTTCAGACAACTACACCGGTCAAACAGTCAAGAACTTTGGTAGAGATTGGACAAGCGTTGTTGAAGGAATTTCGAAAGCCGAAATCTAAATCGCAATATATTACAGAGCTAAAAGAGTTTAAGCAAGTGCAGAATGAGACAGTGTGGGATTACGACCAAAGATTTAAAGATGTGATGGGTCAATTAACCTTTCAGATTCCTGACAAGCAGCATCGAGAATGGTTTATTGCAGGTCTATTGTTGCACATCCGTGTGCGTTAACACAGCAGAAGGTCACGTCGCAGCCAGAAGTGTCGAAAATCGCAATAAAATTGGAAGCATCTCCTGCAGGAGATGACACAAGTACAGTCACAATTGGTTGCGTTGAGAATTCAATTATCAGAGATAACGAAGGAAAAGGAAAAGGGTGAACATGTTTGGTGTATAACATGTAAGACAGAAGGCCATCGAAAGGAATAATGTCCAGCATTCGCACAGTATATGGCCATAGGAGCACCAAACCCATTGATAGGAGTACGGTATTGCGAGATATGTAAGACATGGGGACATCATCCAACTACTTATCCCCTACTGCAGAAGTACCAGATTACACCCAGGAAGTTGTTCTGTAATTTTTGCAAATCGATAGGACACAATGAGAAAGACTGTCGCACATTCGACTTAATGAGAGCACACTTCAGATGCGTACAGAATTCAAGAAGAAAATGTCCCAATAGAAAGAGGAGTTCCACAGTGCAACACTCTAAGAGGCTTTAACCAGGGTGGACGTGGAGGATTCAACAGAGATCGAGGACGTGGAGGATTTGGTTGAGGAGGCAGAGGACCAATAATTTGTTATAACTCCAATCAACTGGGACATTTAGAGAGAGATTGCTTGAATCCTTGCACAATGTGCACGTATTGCAGAGCATTGGGTCATGCAACAGAAGACTGTCCTCAACTGATAGTGAAGTGGCAAGCGAGAAGGAACCAGAACCAACATCAGAACCAACCTCAGAATCAGAACCAGAACCTGTAGATGATAGTCGCTGAGGAACATGACGATCAGCCCAAAGTAGCAGTTGTTACACGTGGCAGAACGAGAAACGGACTAGATGCGACGAAGAAGGGAAAGGGAGTTGAACAATGGATAAGGAAAGCAACTAAGCCCATATCAACATTCAATTCGCAGAAAGAAAAAGAAACCTATCAGCAAGCAAGGAAGGAGATACTAGGACCGCACTGGATAGCATCAACATCAAAGACAACACCAGTATACGATATGTCGTCAGTTTATGATCGCACTATTCCAAAAAGGTCAGTCGAAAAGGTAAATACTTTGAGAGGCTTTCTAAAGAGTTGTTTAGAGTTTATGCATAATGAAACATCATTGAATGCACTGCGCAGAATGATTGATCAGTGTCCACAAGACAGAGAAGTACCTACGATGCAAAAAGTAGTGAACCAAATCTTGCACAAGAAGAGGACAAACAAAGAGTTCAGATTAAGTGAGCAAATAGAAGAATATGACATGGACAATGTCATCTTAGATGTAGGATCAGATGTCAATGTTCTTCCAAGACAGACGTGGGAGATGATGAGGAAACCAAAGCTAGTTTTGTCCACTGTTCAATTGAGGTTGGCTAACCAACATAAGATAATACCAATCGGGAGATTGGCAGGAGTGCATATTAATATAGATGGAGTGTGTAGTATAGCTGACTTTGAGATTATTGAGATCGTGGATAATAGTCAGTTGTATCCAACTTTGCTTGTACTAGATTGGGCCTTCGACAATGAGGCGATTATTAACTTGAAGAAAAGAGAGATGATTTTTGAAGGAGGCTTAAAGGTTACTGCGCCATTAGACCCTGTGGAGGAAAGAAGTTATGTGGAGCCCGCGAGAAAGGAAATTGATAGCTTATATAATATTATAGCGTGCATGGATGACTACATCAATCCCACTGCAAATGGTGCGCTTAGTTGGAGAAGCATAAGCTCTTGCGCATCAAACTCGGAGAAAAGAGTTGAACACTGGCAGCACCAGTTGCATGAAGTGTCGACTAGAAGGTGTGCTCGCATTACTCACTCTTTGCGCTGGATCGAAACAAAGGTACATGATATGCCAAAGTTTGAAGGATTAACTGAGGTAAATTATTTTGCCAATGAATTTGAGCTGCAGATACCCGAACAACAAAGGTTGTTAGCATTAGCTGTTGCACAAAGAGCAACTCCAACAAGATGGTGGGCAACCCACAAGGAAGGGATAGAGGATTGGCAACATTGTAAAAGGTTGATGCAGATCAGGTTTGGAACATAAGACATTATGCACAAGTATACAGGGATGAGCGATCCAAAGGATCATGTTGCGCAATGTATTATAACTTGGAGGCAAGTGTCGAAGTAGGAATGGACGCATAGGTTCATACATACGCTGGAGACAATTCCCATGAAGTTGTTAGAAAAACAGGATCACGAAGCAATAAAATAAAAAAATGCGAAAATTAAACACAGAAGATACACAATACAATAGACGCTATGATACATAACCGCAATACATTTCCCTCTTTTCCTGCGAGTTACCTTTCGCTCTGATACCATTTTTTCTAGCAACTGGTATCAGAGCTAGAAGTGTGCAAAGGAATAGCGGACTAGGAAGATCTCACCCGAAACTTTAAGGTAACATTTAATTTTGAAGTTGAGTCACCTTTAGTAGATACAGCTTTACAAGTCATTAAAGGTAAAAATTTTATGGAAGGTCAAGAAGAAATAGTACCTACATGTAGTGCGAACAGTGAGTCTGCGACAATCCATGAACTATTAGAATGTTATAATGTTACTGAGGAAGACCAAGAAGGAGAAGCCCTAAGAAATATACAGGTACCAGAAACTGAAGGGGAGCACGACGTATTAGGTCCAGCACTTGAATCCGATGCATATGCAAAGCCCTTAAGAGTGCGCAAAGTGAACATTGGCACGAAGGAGAAACCGAAGTTTGCAAACATTGGCGATTATTGGAACGACCATTTTGTAGAAATTGTCCAATATTTGAGCACAGGAGTGGTTCCATCCAATATGGCAGTAACACAAAAGAAGCAGTTAGTGGTTAAAACAACAGATTATCAATTGATCGCAGAAAATTTATACAAGTTGGGCATAGATGGGATATTGCGACAATGTGCTAGAGCATGAGAGACTGATGATCCTAACAAAGGCACATGATGGAATTGCAGGAGGTTATTATGCAGGAAAGGCTACAACACAGAAGATCTTACATGCGGGGCTATGGTGGCCCGCCCTCCATAAGGACGCGAAGGAATATTGTCAGAGCTGTGACATTTGCCAGAGAGTAGGAAGACTATCACAAAGGGATGAGATGCCTTTGAATCCACAAGTTACCTTGCAGGCATTTGACAAATGGGCAGTGGATTTTTTCGGACAGAGTAATCCACCAGCGAGGAGAACAGGAGTCAAGTACATAATTACAGTGACAGACTACTTGACAAGATGGGTAGAGGCAGAACCAGTTACAAATTACAACGCGGAGACAAGTGCGTGATTCTTATTCGAGAACATAGTTACAAGGTTTGGGTGTATTAAAGTATTGATGGGCGACCAGGGGACTCACTTTTTGAACAAGACAATTGTAGCGTTAACAAAAGAGTTCTAGATTCAGCGTTAGAAGAGCACTCCATATCACCCGCAAGCTAATGGAACTATGGAGGTCTTCAATAAGATACTGGAGAATGGATTGACCAAGGTGTGCAACGTGGATGGGATGACTGAGATTTAAGGATCCCTGTAGTGCTTTGGGCTTATAGAACTACACGCAAGAAGTTGACAGGACAGACGCCCTGTAGATTAACATATGGTCAGGAAGCAGTCATGCCCATGGAGTTCCTTGTACCGAGTCTGCGCATTGTTGCGATCGTAGACCTTAGGGATTCCGGCATAGTAGAAGAACGACTATCACAATTACTAGTGTTAGAGGAAGATAGATTTATTGCAGGGTTCCATCAGCAAGTACAAAAGGCACGTGAAAAGGCATGGCATGATAGACACATCAAGTAGAAGAAGTTTCAGAGAGGAGATCTAGTACTGCTCTGTGACAGTAATTTCTTAGAGCACCCAGGAAAGTTCAAGATGCATTGGCTAGGGCCATACGTGATTAGATATGTGACTGATGCAGGTGTTGTTCCATTCGAACAGTTGGATGGACAAGTCATGGAAGGACTAGTGAATGGGAGTCGGTTGAAACTGTACAGGGACATCCGTCCCCCCGCGCACTAAGGGAGTTGTGCAGACTAACTTGTATCTTAGTGTACTATAGCAAGAAAAGGAAAAAAAAGAAAGAAAAAGCAAGTAAAACAGGAAAAAGTACGAAAATGGTTCAAAGAAGAAGTCGAAAGTTGAGAAGTCCAAGAAGTTAAGGTAAGCAGGTAAAGAGGAAAAGAAAGAAAATATCGCGGAAGAGAAAGAAGAAGGCAGAAGAACGCACCGACAAAGGAAGCAAGATTGCGTAGAAGGAAGAAATCGTGCAAAGAGACGAGATTGTGCAGATGACAGTTAAGAGCAGCATTTAAGACAATCCATGACAGGATGTGCAATAAAGAGTTACCATGTCGACAAAGTAGTGGCGCCGCATAACATTAAATGCAGAAGATATTGACAGATTGCAAAATCGAATGGAGAATTCGTCGAAGATACAAAGTAATGGAGCATTAAAGCAGGTAATGAATGCCAACCAGTAGTGGATTAGACGGAAAGTTTAGGCACGAAGGGAAGCTATAGTTGGCAACCCAGTATTAAAGCAAGCAAAGGGTCGACAAGGGAAGGTTATTGTCATTCAAAATTCACATAGAGAGCCGAAGTTACAGAGTCGAAGTTCAAACCGAGTTCCAGAACCAATTGGAAGTTGAGACCAGTGTCGCAGAGGAAGATGGCACCACCTAAGGCAGTTGTAGCGTCAGCGTCAATACCAAAGAAACCAAGTTGTCAACCCGCAACGTCATCGGTAGTTGAAGAAACACAGGAGGCATCGTCCTTAGAATCAAGATTCCACAGGGATTATATCCCACTGAAAAAGCCATCAGCAAAACAAGTACATTTACAAAGGGACAGAAAGTATTTGCTCGGTGGAGCCATCAATCCCAGAAGGAGTAATTGTAGAAGGGGACATGCTAGGTCTAATACCTACGTTAAAGTATGCAGACCATAACATCATCGATGAGAAGTTCCCAGAGTTGGTACCCAGCAAGTTCCTAAGGAAGTATACTAGTGCCGAGACTCATATGATAATCATAGAACCATAGGTGTGGGTTACGGGGTTGCAAAAAGCAGGTCTTCTAAACCTGTTCGATATACCCCATTTTGGACAGAGCTAGGAGATCAATGCCTCTGTAAAAATGTTGCTAAGTTGTGTGCATGGAGGATATATGTGGCTCCACAAGCCAGTATCCATTGATATAGATTTGATAGTGCGCATCATTGATCTTTCATCGCAGGGGGAGGACCCATCCTTGTTATTTTTTGATAAGAAGAATCAGAAAAATCTCGTTGAGAGAATGAAGGAAAAATTCCATTCATTTCGTGGACAGCATGTTTTGGACGTCACTAGCATATGCGACCCAACAGTCAGGTTTGCGACGCAAGCCTTACCTTGTAAGTTGATGAGAAAATGCAGAAAAGATCAAGTGCCAGCAACAATGATAGCAGCCACAGAAAGATGTGTAGAGGGCATCCAGATGAACCGAGCGACATTCTTATTGAACCATTTTTTTATTGACTGTGAGGAAGCACAGGATAAAGGGATCGAGTTCCATTATCATTGGTTATTGATCCTAATAGCACTATCGGCTTGGAGGTAGCTAGATGATAGTCATTTTTTGGGAGTCACGGAGAAGCCTTGTTTAGTCGCGCGGTATCAGAACCTTTAGTATACAACACATAAGGCACCGCAGATGGACAATAATGTCGCATTTTATATTTATAAGGAAACTATCAGAAACAACATCCAAAGGACACCACGCATACCCCCTCAAATGGTTGAGGCATATAAGGCAGGGGAGTGCTTTAAGGAAGGGCTTCACCACATATACGTACAAGCAAAGAATGACCCAAATCAGCACTGGTTGCCAACACAATACAAATTGACAGAAGAGGAGATGGGCCACATTATGGTCGATTGGGAAGATGAGTGGAAGATTCCACCAGCAGAGGCAGGGCCAACAATCTCCCAGTCCTTAGCAGTCAGAGGAGAAGGAAGATTGATTAATCTAGCGACAGTGGCAGTCGAGTTCCCCACGATAGAAATGCAAGAACAGGCCAGGGCACTAGGTCACATTGACTTACTGCTATCACAACTACCAATGGATGTATTGCAGGAATTACAAATGAGCACAATGCAAGAGTTGAACGTGCGCGCGGAGAAGACATCCAGCGAGTTAGTGAAGGTTACAACAGAAAATATCGCATCAGAGACGAAGTACATCAAAGTTAAACAAGAGTGCGATGAGGTTGCGCAGAAGGTAGAAAGAATGTCGCAGGCATTCGAGAAGGTATATCAAGAACTCCCAGAGGCGCAGACAGAGAAGGAGGCCTCGATGGAAGATCAAGTCATGAAGATAAGTGAAGCCATTCAGGGCTTCCACGCACGAATAGTTGATCTAGAAGCGCGTGTGACACCAAACACTCCACCTGAAGAGATGGGAGACGAGGGAGCAAACCGTGACAACAGTAGTGGAAAGTATAATGACTCTAGAAGTGGAGTGTGCTCAACTGTATACAAAGACTATGGGCGTTTGGACACAACTCAGTGACGATAAGGAGCAACAGGAAATCAATCAGAAGATCCAAGTTGCGTAGGAAAAGGCGCAGAAATTCAACGACGTGATGGGCACATTACCGCCAACTGAGGTGGTAACTGTGATGAATGAGAACATAAAGCTTTATTCAGAAATGAATCAGCAAAGGGTGGAGCATCAGGCTCACGCATAGCAGATAGAAGTACTACAGGAGGAAGCATATAAAGTGACAGCGACCTTAGCAGCAACTCAAGGAATCATCAAACATGTCGTTGATGAAGGTGTCAAGAAGATGCAGGCTCGTGTCACTGCAGAAACAGTTGACCAAATTTTGCATAAGGAACTAGAGGTCAAGGAAAAGGTCGCGACAGCGAAAGAGACCTTCAAAAAATTCATGGCACACTGGAAGAAGACATGCGTGGCTCGAGACAAGCCACAGGTGACTGTTGGGGGTTTGTTGGATAAGCATTTTGATTAAGTTTTGGGATCTGCGCTAGAAGAAGTCAAAGACTTAAAGGAAGTTAGAAGATGGACTAGAGCGCAATGTGAGAAGGATGCGCGACGGAGCAGCAAGCAAAAGGTGGAAAACGGTTATAGACCGTTAGAGTTTTGGGGGAATTTTGTCCACTTTATAAAGGGATTGGCCCTATTTTGATGTATAAATATGTAAAGGGTGTTTGGGTAGAGAGGTTCGACAAATGAGAAGTTCTTAATGCTTGTTGGGAAAGTTGAGTTGAGCGAAGGAAGAAATTTGAGGTATGATTGAGTGAAGCTCGCACTGCAGCAGAACGGCTAGGCAAGTTTGGGTAACGTTATTGTTGCATATTTTGTAGCACAGTGCGCAGCTGTAAGAGAATTATCAATGACTAATAAAAGAAGCCAGTTGTTGTGCACGTAGCCCAAGTTGGGTGAACCACGTTAAACATGTGTGTTGTGATGTGTTGTCTTTACATTTTATGATGTTTAATGTTATGGTGCAATAATGATATATGTTGAATGTATTGTTCATATATGATGTTATAATGTCGCGCACTGAAGTATCTAGTAACTGAATGAATGTTAAGTGGGAGAATGTCGTGCATAGAATATGTTGAATGTTAAGTAACTATTAAGTAATGGGAACTACGCACATGAGTAAATGGTAGTAAGAACATGAAGAATGGCTCACTTCCCCTCATCACTGCAGAACCCTAGTACCTGCAGCCCCTCTAGATGCCTCAAGTGAGACTTCACTTGCTCTGCAAGTGATGCTGCAAGGGTCAGTGTCTAAGGGTTTTGTTGGTAAATAGATGATTAACCCCGGATCTGCCCATTGCGCGCCAACACTAACTTAGGAGATGTTATGTTTTTAAAGTGACATTAAGGAAATAAAGTAACTTTAGATTAATGAGTTACTTAAACATTATTAAAAGGCACTTTTAATCGTAAAGTTAAAGAAAAAGGGGAATAAGGGTCATATTTGATTTAGTAAAAAAGGAGAAAGTTCTAGAAGGCATGGAAGAAGGATAAAAGGAGGGGTAGCGCTTCACTTGTGCATTATGTCTTTGGATTTATCTCTTTGAGTGCTCTTGGAGCCAAGTTTTCGTTAGGGTTTGGCAAAACCCTTCCATTGCAGTTTAGTTTATGTGGTGCAATATCCACCCTAGCTAGACAAGGAGGCGGATCCATCTAGGATCTTCGACTGAGCTTCATCTATGGTTTGATATCAATTTGGAGGTGCTGATTCGTGGGTTTTTTTTTGTGGTGACCGTAACATCATCCAGGTTTTCGCTTGTTATTGTGTGTTTTTCATTGATGTAGTGCAATTGCCATAGCAACCATTGGATTATTGTATTCAGATCTTCATTCATGATAAAATAATACATGATTCTCTTTTATTCCATGTATATCTAGTTTTGCCGACAATATGTTTGATGAAATGTTTCTAGTGGAATGAATGCTAAGTAGTTGTGGAAAAATAACGTAATTGCATAGAAATTCATAATATCCCTGCCTAGCTCTGTCGGGGATATTACAGTGGTATCAAAGTTGTAGGTCTTGCCAACCTGAAGGGAAACAGTGATACCAAGGCCAAGTTCTGTTAGAGAAGGGGTCGAATCTCCTTCAGTGGGCCGAGATCTGACTCTTGGAGGACAAACTAGACTATTGGGTGAGTTCCCTCACTTGTGGACCGAGATCAAGTGTTGGACAGTATTTTGCTTGGCTAAGCCGAGTTACAAGTGTTGGACGGTATTTTTCTTGGATAAGCCGAGTTACAAGTGTTGGACGGTTTTTTTGGCTAAGTCGAGTTACAACTCAAGATGCAGTTATTTACCTTGTGTTTGTCTTCAATAAAGAAGTGCAGCAAATTGTTGGGAGAAATTGTGAGACTACATTGAAGGAGCAATCCGTTTACTTTTCAGGTCGAGAGGACTTGGAGAGACTATGAGGTTGTTGGAACAGGCCATTATCTTTGGTTTATCTTCAGTTTAGGAGTGCAGCGATTTGTTGGAGGTTTGTTATCTTTCTTGGAGGTCCTTTTCTACAGATCTGTGGGCCCTTGAAGAGATCGTGTGGCTTGATTGGAGGCATCGTAGCATTGTGAGGATGCTCGTGGGGTTTCTAAGAAGGCTCGACCTTCTTTTTGTTGCAGATCAGAGAGCCAAGGAGAGGCCGCAGGAGTCCCTTTTAGGGGTCGATCCATTCCTACACAGATCTGTGGAGCAGAGGTAGGGCCACGAAGGTAGGGCCACAGGGTTTCTAGAGGCCATGGGGATAGTGGGGGTTCGATAACCCCTTGGAGGGGCCGCTAGTGACGGTTTGGAGGGCTCGATCCCTCCCTTCTTGCAACAGTGTGAGGATAGGCGGGTTCGTGAGGGTATTTGGAGGGTCGACCCCTCGTTTTTGCAAGCCGTGAGGAATAGAAACTGTGGGGGTCCCTTTTTAGATCACAACAAGCCTGAGGAGAGGCCGCGAGCTCTTTGGCCAAGGCTGCGGGAGTTTGGGGTGGCCAAGGGTCACCACTTGCTAAGCCATGGACGTGGAGAGGGTTTCTTGAGGCAGAGAGCCTTATTTGTTGAAGCGGTGGACGTGGAGAGTGCAGCAATCCACTTGGAGAGTTTTCTTAACAGTGGAGTGTAAGGATTGTGTTATGGTTATTTTGGGAGCCGAGTTTACATTTTGGACCGAGATCCTTCAGTGTTAGGCCAATTCCTCATTGTTGGGAGTGTATTCTTTTGTGGTTGGGTCGATTTGTTGCTGGAAAGAGTCCATGTTCAAGTAGAGGATCAAAACTTTATTCTAGATAGCCATCTCTCAAGAAGAGGCCGAGTCTTCTAACAATTTGGGTTGATTTTCCTCACAACAGAACCATCTCCCTTCTGTAGAATATATTTGTTGATTTATGTGGGTATTTTCTCTTGTGGAGCTGATCTTAAACACACTTGTTTGCTAGCATTATACCAGATATGAGCGTTAAGTAAGGTTCAGTGTGGTATTTCTTGTTGTTAGTGACCTTGCTTGTTATTTTTAATGGTAATTTCATGTTATATTTTACATACATAAAATGAATATGAGATGTGGCATGAAACCCTGAAATATCCCTTGAAACTACAAAAATCAAATCAAACAACTCATATGCATATCAGCAATCTTAACAACAGTGGATTTGAGTTTTCTACTTAAGTGTTTGACGAAAATCCAATACCAAAGAAATCACCAAAATACACCAATCGTCATCACCAAATCTATATCAGCAGTAAAAGGGCAGCAAACTTACAAGAGTTATTTAAGATTGTGTACATACAAGACATTTTCATAATGTTTATGTTAAGTGACCAACAATGGAGTGGCTTAAGAAGTTGAGGACAGAGTCGAAACTCGGGAGGAAACTAGCAACAATTACATACATGCCTTACTATCAGAAGTATCTAACATTGAATGAAGAGATTCGTGCAGCTTTTCCCTTTAAAAGATTTTACACTCTCTGGTACGGAAGCTGGCCCAAGGACTGGGACGAGGATCCCTTGAAAAACACATGGCAAAAATGGAAGAGAGATGAGCGTGAAGGATAGGCGAAAGAGCATGGATCTAGACATGTTGAAGGTGTGTGCATAGAGGAAGACCAAACAGTAGCATATGATACACCATCAGAGATAACCGATGAGGCCAATGACACTAGTGTGTTGGAGGGGAAAGATGAGGATGCAACACCTTGTCCTACTTATGATGACTATGAGATGATGTTCCAATCAGCCGATGTTGAGGATTCAACATCTCCCTCCCTGTGTATGATGCTTATGATGAGGGAGGTTCAAACGTGATAGCACCTATGCATGATGAGGATTCAACACCTCATCCTATTTATGACATGTATGATGATGCAGGCATGATTGTACCAAAATATGACAAAGGTTGGGAGCTACGCATGGAGGATGACAACGAAGAGGTTGATTGGGTGGAGAAATCAAAAATATTGTATGAGGAGGATAGTTCATGTGAGTCCCATCATTGCACAGTATCATTTGGTGAGTTAGATGGTCCTTTGTGTAACAGCCCACGCCATATTGATGAAATAACACTACATGATCTGGAGAGCCGACTATTGGTCACAAAGGAGCAAATTGTGCAGGTGTTGACGAGGGCAAATGGTGCTCATAAGTTTATTGAAGACCTTATGTGGAGAACCCAGTTGGAGGAGGAACAAAAGAGAGTTGCAGATGGAGTCACTAGTACCCAATTGCACATCATCAAAGAAGCAATAGAACAGATGAAATCTGATTACTTGTAGTTGTTCATGGATAGGGACCTTGCTCTTAAGTTCGTTGAGACAAGGAAAGGGAGGTTGAGGAGCTTTGTTACCAACTGAGTTTGCCACGCTCTACATCATTGACAACAACAGAGACTCCATCATCTTTGGCCACCGTGACACATGAGGGCATGAATAGCACTCATGATTTGAGGAGAAGCCTCTTGCGACAATCCCGCACAAAGAGCATTCACAAAGAGCATTCAAGTTGTAGGTGCTTGAGGAGAGGATTGATGCAAAGGGTTTTGACCAAGCACCTATTTTGTATTATGGGGATCATGAGTCGCTTTTGTTGGAGAGCCCACTAAAGGCTCAAGGCTTAGCTACAGAGGAGATAGTTCAGCACATTTCTTGTGGACCAGGCCACAAGGAAGTATATGCATCCATGAATTGGGTAGACAGATATATGAAAGACATGGGCATGCGCTGGGGAACAGGTTCATGTGACATCGATAGAGTGATGGATACAATGGCACCTACAAGACATAGGATGATGCAGGACAATTCTGTAATCGATAGCAATGTGCAAGGCCATTCATTGGCAAGCGATAGTGTACAATGGAATTGTGGGGTGTTTGTGCCAGGGAGACCTCTCAACAAAGTCTTCACGTACACCATTGAGTTGAGGTTGCCTAGGATTGGTGAGCCTCTAGGGAGCAGCATATCATCAGATGAGTATCAAGGAACATGATAGGCACAGGTCTACTTCCAGTCTTCATTATAATCTCTTGGTCATACCCTTTGGGTTGACCAACGCACTAGTCACTTTCCAGACTTGCAGGTAGTGGCAAAGGCATCTATGGTTGTTATTTGATGTCCTCATTATATACAGGAGGACATGGGAGTTTCACCTAAGTCAGTTGGATAAGACAAGTGGAATTGCAGCCATGTCAGAGGTCTTTCATTTAGACCATGTGATCTGTGGGTAGAGTGCACAGGAGGAGATCCAAACTCTGTTGGATTGGTTCACGGAAATTTCAGCAGGCATTGGGAGTGATGAACTTCCAATTTGGTGGTGGGATCCTGGCATTCATCGGAGTGATAGATTGCTTCAGATGATGAGGGTGATCGACAAGGTTGTGATAGTGATTGGTCTGTGTCAATGTGGGGATGTTGTGAGAGGAGTTGTTGAGCCTTGTTCTATATGGCGAGGTAGATTTTCCCTCACGATACCCAAGATCGAGTCTATTCGTCGATTGGTAGGCTTCGACATCACTGACATGCCTTGGCGAGACATGATCCAAGATAGTGAGTTCAATCCTTTCGGGGATTTCAGTTTGGGGGTCCAAGAAAGGAAAGCGCAGTCTGAGCATGGTGGTCAGACAATTATGGTTGGAGGGACTGCAGTATTTGACAGCTCGGCAGCCGATATAGATGCAATGGCCAGTTTTCGCTTTCTGGGGTTTACTCTTGGGATGCTTAGGTTTGGTTGCTTGGAGGAATGGTCTTCTGATGAGTGAACCGAGTTTGTGCAACTATTGGTTGCATGGCTTATCAAAAGATAGTCAGGTGGATTCTTGTGTTTGCACCTTGCAGAACATGGCTATAGGATGCTTCACATCATACAAGGTAGTTTGGGACCCTGATGACTTTACTACTTATAAGTCAGTCCGAGAGAGCTTCGCATGGAGGGACTTTCCAGACGGTGCCAGGATGATTGTAGTAGCTTGGGGGAACTGGATTATTAGGGCTTTCCCCTTTGATATTTGGAGATTAGGTGTCATTGATGCCCTATCAGTTTGTGACCACATAGACTTCCCAGGGATGTTTGATTTTAGAGTTGGTTTGGTGGACTTCACTGGGATACATTGGCAGCATATGATCCTCAATAGTGTGGACGATCCTTCGAGGCATTACAGCTTGTGGTTGTAGGAGTAGAGGATAGAGTCTAGGTAAGAAGATCAGATATTTATGATCAGAGTGACGCAGGGTCAGCATGATGGGTCCTTTCTTGTAATAGCATGGGACCCTGGGATTTTATGGGTAGACAGTTTGGCAGCTAGTACAGATGGGAGAGCCAGTTGTTACTTTCAGGAGGCCCTTTGTGTTAGTACATTGCAGGGAAGTATTGTGGGCGGTAGGTGCTCTGCATCTTTTAGATTGGTTTGGGACCCAAGGATCATTATTAGTTTTAGTTTGGTTCAGCTTATTGTTCCTATGGGTGTGATGGCATTGCTTGAGAACAAGCAATCTTTGGGAAGGGAGGATTTGTCATGTCCCCATTTTTGGGTTCCCCTATTCTGCAATGGAGATGACTTTTGTGGCTTGTCAGTGAAGAAAAAGGGAGTCAAAGGGGTTATTTAATGTCACTTAGTTAGATGACGTTATGTTTTTCAAGTGACATTAAGGAAATAAAGTAACTTTAGATTAATGAGTTATTTAAACATTATTAAAAGTGACTTTTAATCTTAAAGTGAGAAAAGGGGGAATAAGGGTCATATTTGATTTAGTCAAAAAGGGGAAAGTTCTAGAAAGCATGGAAAAGGATAAAAGGAGGGGTAGTGCTTCACTTTGGAATTATATCTTTGGATTGATCTCTTTGGAGTGCTCTTGGAGCCAAGTTTTCGTTAGGGTTTGGAAAATTAAGCATGCATTATGGGCTGACAGAATTACTAAGAAAGCAGCAACAAGGAAAAGTCCTTTTGAGTTGTGTATGGTTTGGAGGCTACGTTGCTAGTGCATCTTAGACTTCCTACTTATGGGTCAGTTGAGGATTTTTTTACAGAACAGGGTCAATCAGATTATAGAGTTGGATGAAAACAAAAGAAAGGCTTATGATCAGAATTGCAGGAATCAGAGTAATGTTAAGAAAGCTTTTGATAAGTCAGCCAGACAGAGGGACTTCATTGTTGGGGATACAATTTTGTTATGGGAAAAAGGCAGAGAGAAACCAGGAAAACATGGCAAGTTCGATAGTTTGTGGTTGGGTCCATATGTGAACCGAGAAATAGCACAGCCTAATTCTTTCCATCTCAGCCATTTGGATGGTGAGCCCATTAACATTCTGAGGAATGGGCAACAACTTACAAAGGGACACCCTTTGTAACGTATCTCTAACCCTTCTCCTTGTATTTCAATTTTGTATTATTTCATTCATTATGTTATTATGTACTTAGATGTTTTTATTGTATCATAGTTTCATTTTGTAGTTGTTGTACAATAGTTATTTCATTATGTAATTGTTGTTTATAACATATTATTTATTCATTGTATATATGTATATTTATGTTGGGTGTTGGTGAGCACTCTGTTTTGTAGATGCTAGATTCTCGTATGTTGTCCTTCCCAAGTGAAGATCAAACACACGTCCCCATGTGGAGCCAGATGTTGACCACCTATTTCAACTAGGGGGTCAACTCCATGTACCATGAAGATATGCACCATCAGGTGCTACCAAGCCAGAGACTTACTGGTTCTACAAGGCAGTTTTGGCCTTCAGCACTTCTTTTTGTAATGGAATTTTCGCTCCCCTGCGTGGGATAATAATGTAATGCGTCTGCATGAATCATGGTTAGTTCAGTTGCCTTAGGAATTCATCATTAGAGGAGTCCCTTTCACAGAGTGTTTTTTTCCTCGGGTTATTAATTTGGCATAATCAGCGTTATTAATTTCCCTCAAGTTTTTCACTCCCACAAATAATTCCTCCAAAGTGGTGAAAGGCGTTCTAATGGTCTAGCCCTCTGGTAGCTAGTGTCTAGGAATATTGCAAATGACCATCAAGACATCTCCTAAAGTTTTGCAGAATTCCGTCGAGTCTAGATAGTTTTTTTTAATTTTTTAAAATTGCCCAAGTATGGGTAATTTTAATTAATTTTTGATGAAAAATGTAAAAACTAGGTCATTGGGCTTTTGATAGGGGTATTTGTGCTCAAAAGAAATGGAATGAGACCCCCTACACCCTTGGACCAAGTTTCAGCTCAATTGGACAAGTTTTTCTAGGTGTTTGTCCATGAGGAGTCTAAGTCAGTCCAAAACAGCAATTTAATTGCTAGTCTTGACATAGTCAAATTGTCAATTTTGTAATATTGAGCAAAATGGTTAGAGAAAAGGTGGGAGATGATGCCTAAACCTTAGACTAAGCCTTCCTAACCCTTTTCTCACCCTCACAACCCCTTCTTACCTAGTCACTACTTCATGTTGTTGTTCCCACTAGGGAAGTTGTGCCCCCCCTCCTTGAGGAAATTATGAAAAATCAAAAAATAAATAAAAGTGGGCTCTCTCTCCCCTAGTGCGCCCTCCTAGAGCCTCCACCTCACATCTTTGACTTGGCTAATGGGTGACAACTCATCCCCCACTCACATACCAAAACCCTAACCCTAGAGTTACGCCCCCCTCCTTGAGATCATCACTCTAGCTTGTGAGATGACACTTGGAAGAGATCCAAGAGGGGTAGCTCTAGCTCTCAAGTATAAATCAAACCCCTTCCCTCCCCATTTCTCACCAATTCTTTTACTACTGTTATTATGCCCAATTTTCTCCTCACTCTCCCATCTCTCCCATCTTTCTCTCTTTCATTCTTGCTCACTTCTTTTGGAGAGGAGCTTGTTGCAAGTATTTGCAACAACCATCTACTTGATTAATAGAAAAGATTTGGAGGACATGATGCTTTGAGAGTCTTCTTGGTGCATCTTATGTATTGTAGGTGATATTGTTTGTGTTTTGTTGTGTATGCATTTCTTTTTCAGATCTAGAGTAGAGATCCCAAGCAAAGTATTTTGCTTGGGTGGATTTATAATAGTCTTCTTGTAGATCTAATGAGTAGTTCATAGATTCTGCAAAGTATTTTGTATTATCTCATAGATCTACTCATCTTTTACTCTGTTTTGTAGTATTGCTTCACAACTTTTGCAAGTCACTTCAAGGGTTTGAGAAGGCTTGTTTCAAATTTGGAAACTTGTCTTCCTCATCCAACTTTAGCCTCCTAAATTTTTGCATTTCATTTATGCTCTATCTCATCATTTTATTGGATATTCTAACACATAGAATAGGTCACATTAATCATTATATATTGCTGTAATTTTCTATAGAAAATTTCTGTGTAAAAAGCAAAAATTTTCTTAACATTGTTGTCACTTTTGCAGCATTTCCAGCAAGCTTTTGCTTACTGATTTTTTGCAAGTTAGTGACCAAGGAGGTGTCCAAGAGGCCATTTGGGGCCATACAAAGCTAAAGTTCAACCTCCTAAAGTTGGGTAACAAAATACCCCATCTTCTCTTATATTCTAGTCATTGTAAGCAAGTCCAAGGGAGTCCCAAAGAGCTTGCACTTCTCTTGTATTTAATTTTCTGCAATTTTCTGTTATTTGTTTGCCTACATCTCGATGAGTGCTTGGCTAAGCCAACCCCCAAAACCGTAAGGCTAGGAAGTAGCATTTATTTTCTGCGTTTTATTTCTTATTTGTTTGCCCCACTTGTCATTAGGACAAGGTTGAGAGACTAGGCTTACTTTCAAGTTTTAGTTTTATTTTCTTGCACCCACTTGTGCACAAAACCGGAAGGCTTTGTCCTCCATCTTGTGCACTTGTTTGAGGTTGTTTAGCTTAGTTTTCTTTCAAGTATTTTTAATTTATCATTGTTTTCCTACACCTTGGAGTGTGTTTGGTTTTGCCAACCCCCAAAATCATAAGCTAGATTAGTGCATGTTTTGTTTTCTTTCACATGCTTAATGATCTAAAGTAAATCTAAATCTAAGAAGTAATCATGTGCTAGTTTAAGCCCATGGAGGCATAATGGTTTAGAAGTTGCGTTTTAGCCCTTTGAGGCCTCTTTTTCATGCTTTCATATTGAGTTTAAGTTTAAATCTTTATGTGATTGGTCTCCTTCCTTAAAGTTGTGTATCCCTTGGAGGCTTCTTCATTGTTTGGAGCTTGTGGTTGTGTATGCCATTGAAAGCTTCCCCTTGAGTTGTGCATCCCTTGGAGGCACTCTTGTTTGGGATAGTTGGCTTTTGTGATGTGGTTGTATTTCCTTTGAGCATATCTTCTTACCTGCACATTCAAGTCTATTAACAAGTTAGTTATTTTACTTGTATAATTTGTATATCTTGTATCTTCATTGTTGTATCACTTAGTTTCGTTGTAACTTTGTGGATAGTTAACTCTTTCATTTGTATCTAGTCTTATCTTGTATCTAGTATTCTTTTGTAATTATTGTTGTAATCTTTGTAAAACGAAACTCCCTTAAACTTAGTTGACCCCTTGCCCAAATCTTAGGCACTAGTCTTAGTGGACTTAGAGAAAGGATTTCTTTTGCATATCTAATCTTGCACCTTGCATTGTTGTTTTTGCATATAGGCTAGATCCCCAATCCTTTTAATCAACTAAAATCAACTCCTAGAATAAACCTTTAATTTCACATAGTAACTAGGGTCTACCCCCCTTATCTTCCCTAGGAGTAAGCCTAGACGGAAGAGGTTCAAGTCGAGGTGACAATGAGCTTGAACCTAGGCATTGTGCCTCCAAGGACACACTAAGTGGGTTGGACTTAGCCCACGTTTGCAAGTGTGTATAAGGATGACAACAGGGACCACAAGTCCACACACTACCCACCAATGTCAGTTACAACAACTCACTAAGGGTGAACAATAAATGACTTTAATGACCACTAGAGCCATAAGTAAAGATTACAATAAATGCACACTGTGGTGCAATAATTACAGTAAATACACCACAACGCCAATCAACTCATTCGCTCTTAATATCAATAAACAAGACTGACATGACAACATTTATATAGGTCTATAAAATCTATAGGCATTGGGCTAATGTGGCATTGTAAGTGAGCAGAAAAACTCACCAAAACAGAGGTAATTTGGGCCCCATGAGGTCAGGAACACCTGGAACATCCTGGGTATGACATTAACACCAATTAACCCATTACCTCTTAATAGCATTAAACAAAACTGAAATGACTCCATTTAGGTAGGTCTATGAAATCTATAGGCACTAAGTCAAGGAATATCTCTAAAAGGCACTACCATGCTTTCCATATCCTTTGAAAAATAAATATAAACTTATTAATATAAAATTGTATGTATTGAATTAATATTATAACACATAGTTTGACCAAACAATTTGACTATATTTACACGAACTTCAAAAGCACCCTGGACTCTTTCAAAATGTAAACTGACATAAGGCCATTGACAACAAATCAAAATGAAAAGATAATCACTGAAGGTAGTCAACAAAGATAAGACAAGACAACCATTAGAACAAAGGACTTCATGTTGATGATTGCAGCGTCGTGTGACATTCTCCATGTCATTCTCCTCTAGACTGAGTTGAGACGATCTGTGAAAGAGCCCATGTGTTGGGTGTGCCCATGTGATGGGTGTGCGTCAGACTCTGGACTGAGTTGTGATGATGTGTGATCTCTTGTCTACTCCTCTCGACTGAGTGGAGATGACTTGAGATGGTCTCCTGCCTTGTACTCCTCTGGACTGAGTTGAGTCGACTTGAGATGGTCTCCTGCCTTATACTCCTATGGACTTAGTTGAGTCGACTTGAGATGGCTCTCCAAATGGTACTCCTGTGGACTCAGTTGAGTTAATCTATTGAGAGTGACGTCCCTGTGGGTGAACACAAGTGGACGTGTCCCTAGTGGATGAGCACTAGAGGATGTGGGAGATCCCTTGCTATATTGTCAGAGAGTGAGACTTTGGTAAAACCCTAATTTGTGTTGTGAAGGGTACAAATCGACCCCACCATGTAAAAGATAATTAATATTGTGTAATGATTAATTATATTTTCAAGTTGTACAGGTCGGCCCTATTGTGCCAATAGACACATCTATTTGATTTAATAGGATTTGTATAAATAAGAGATAGATCCCCATTGTGGATCATCTCTCTCATATGCTCAACGCGTGGTCTAAAATTAGGAAGACTGAAAGTGCGCACTTCTCTTAGGCGCTATCTTTCTCAGTCATGGAGCACCCTCTTGTGTGCTCTAGGGTTCATGGTGTGGGGGATCTTCTCTTGACTCTATAGCAAAGGATTGATGGGTTTTTCCCTTGATTGAGAAGGGTTTTCCCAAGATAAATTTTGTTGTCTTGTGCATGGTTATTCTTCTTGTGATCTTGGTTTACTGCAGCTAGTGCATTGTTGTTGCAGTGGTTATGGTTCAAGTTAATGCTAAAATGAAATAAACTACATGTGCTTGAGCCCAGCATTGAGAAAATTCAACACTTCATACGCCTTTAGGAAACAGAACTACAGCCATTAAAACTGCAAATCAATAATCCAATGAGGACTCGATGAATGAAAACAAAGAAAATACGCAGTGGCAGTTCGTAGGCCCAGCCAGGCTAATGTGGCATTGTAACCAAGCAAAAAAACTTTCCAAAACAGAAGCAATTTGAGCCCCATGCAGTCAAGAATGCACAAAATGTCATGGGTACGACAATTGGGAGCGATGCATGTTGATAGTATGGTAGCTGCGGGAGGTATTAACCTCCATGTGCAACCTTTGACTACAATAGAATATTCCAGAAGCAAGASAAACCCTAAACATATGTGTAAAAACCCTAGAATACAAGTCGGCTTAGTAGAATAAATAATATCAATGTATTATCTTCCAAAAAGACAAGTTGGTCGAGACATGTGACAAGAACCACTATAAATAGGAGCTGCTCTAGCTCATTTGAACACACTCACCTCACTCACTCTCTCAGAAAGGTATAGCGCAAGTTTGGAGTTGCAACTGTAAGAAAGGAAGGTGCATCGTTTGGGGTGATTCTTGGTCTCTCTCTCTAGCACTATCTAGCCTAAGATATGTGCCCTACCTTCTAGTATCTCTAAGTGATATTCTTAGTGACATTCTTGGTGGTATTCTTGGTGGTAGCCTAAGAAGTGCAACTGCAGTTGCTGCAGTTGAGTATTGTTCTTGTTCTGTGGTTGTGGAGACTCTCTCTCTTGTGTGCTACCCTTGGAGAAGGTGTGCTCTCCTTGTCTTGTGTTGTTGTTGCAGTTGGATGGTGTTTTCTGGTTCCATCTCGTGCTACTGTTGCAGCTAGGGTTATCTATTGGTTCTAGTGTGGCTTTCCAGAATCATACTATCTAGTAAAGGTTAAGGTGCTCGAGGGAGGCTACATGCCTATGGTTGGGTGACAATAGTGATATTGTCTATGGTAAAACGAGCACATCGAATATTTTAACAATGCACCCCATTGGGGATCATCTCTCTCATATGCTCAACGCATGGTTTGAAATTAGGAGGACTGAAAGTGCGCACTTCTCTTAGGTGCTATCTTTCTCAGTCATAGAGCACCCTCTTGTGTGCTCTAGGGTTCATGGTGTGGGGGATCTTCTCTTGACTCTATAGCAGAGGATTGATGGGTTTTTCCCTTGATTGAGAAGGGTTTTCCCAGGATAAATTTTGTTGTCTTGTGCATGGTTATTCTTCTTGTGATCTTGGTTTACTGCAGCTAGTGCATTGTTGTTGCAGTGGTTATGGTTCAAGTTAATGCTAAAATGAAATAAACTACATGTGCTTGAGCCCGGCATTGAGAAAATTCAACACTTCATACGCCTCTAGGAAACAGAACTACAGCCATTAAAACTGCAAATCAATAATCCAATGAGGACTTGATGAATTGAAACAAACAAAAACACGTAGTGGCAGTTTGTAGGCCCAGCCAGGCTAATGTGGCATTGTAACCAAGCAGAAAAACTTTCCAAAACAGAAGCAATTTGAGCCCCATGCAGTCAAGAATGCACAAAATGTCATGGGTACGACAATTGGGAGCAATGCATGTTGATAGTATTGTAGCAGCGGTAGGTATTAACCTCCATGTGTAAACTTTGACTACAATAGAATATTCCAGAAGCAAGAGAAACCCTAAACAGATATCTAAAAACCCTAGAATACAAGTCGGCTTAGTAGAATAAATAATATCAATGTATTATCTTCCAGAAAGACAAGTCGGTCGAGACATGTGATAAGAACCACTATAAATAGGAGTTGTTCTAGCTCATTTGAACACACTCACCTCACTCACTCTCTCAGAAAGGTATAGCGCAAGTTTGGAGTTGCAACTGTAAGAAAGGAAGGTGCATCGTTTGGGGTGATTCTTGGTCTCTCTCTCTAGCACTAACTAGCCTAAGATATGCGCCCTACCTTCTAGTATCTCTTAGTGATATTCTTAGTGACATTCTTGGTGGTATTCTTGGTGGTAGCCTAAGAAGTGCAACTGCAATGGGTGCAGTTGAGTATTGTTCGTGTTCTGTGGTTGTGGAGACTCTTTCTCTTGTGTGTTACTCTTGGAGAAAGTGTGTTCTCCTTGTCTTGTGTTGTTGCAGTTGGATGGTGTTTTCTAGTTCCATCTCATGCTACTGTTGCAGCTAGGGTTATCTGTTGGTTCTAGTGTGGCTTTCTAGAATCATACTATCTAGTAAAGGTTAAGGTGCTCGGGGGTGGCTACATGCCTATGGTTGGGTGACAATAATGATACTGTCTATGGTAAAACGGGCACATCGAATATTTTAACAATGCACCCTGTTATCGCACAGTTTGTAGCTTGGTCAAAAGGCTAGAAGATAGAGGCCAAACTGGCGTAACAAGAACCCACCCCACCCAATGTCACCTCAATGGGGAGGTTCTTTCTCTTTAGGGAGGTTAGGCCCAGGGGAGACGTCCCCGGAAAACTGAGGTTTTGAAGAGGCTAAAGTATAAAGGTCAAAGTAAAATTCCCTCCTCACAGGTCACCACCAAGAGCAAATAGTCGRGCTAAACAGCCAATAATGAAGTGTAGGCCCAAATGAGAACACCTGCTTGGAACAAAGCAACAGCAAAACAATATATGCAGGCTATGATTCAATGGGTTAGTACTTCATACAACTATCTAATATCAATATATTAGCAATTATGACAATAGATATTGACGAGATCAATGTTTATTACTATAGCTATGGAACAATATCAATTCATCAATAAATATCGAGATGATGTAGCAAACAGTGTATCCAATCAATCCCTTACTCAATAAATGCTTCAAAACACCATCTAATTGCCTATAAAGAGAAAATGTTGCGTCAAGATGGAATAACCAAGGATGACGTCAGCCTTATTAGGGTTTCAGTTTATAAGAGTTTGAAAGTGTGTTTGACCACTACCACTTCAACGTTGAAGAGCTAAGATCAATGCCTAAGGGTAAATGGAGTCAATTCAGGAGAGGACGCAAGGTTGAAGGGAAAAGGCTAAGGACTAGAGGGAAGGGTTCTGAAGTGTTGCAATGGTAGGGCCCCAGAATCAAAACCCTAGGGGAAAGAGGCTCACTCCAGTGTTGCTTAAGCAAGGCCTCGTGCTCTTTCCTCCTTCCATAGGTTAAACTTGGCAAAACGGCTAGCATAAAAGATGAATCAAGACACGAGAGTGAGGTGAGGGAGAGTGTTGCAAAGGCAAGGCCCTATCACCAAACCCTAGAAGCAGGACGGCCCTAGGTGTAGATAACCTAGGCCTGGGACGTCTACTCCTTCTTGACTTTTAAAAGGCACGGCTTGCACAGAGGAAGAAGTAAAAAGAGTGTAGCAATGGCTAGGCTCTTCCTTCTTCAATGGCTGAAAATTTCTCTTTTAGGGGACATGAAACAAGGACCTACTTGTGTGCTTGTCACCTAGGGTTTTTTATCAGCAAATTATAAACATATGCAAGAATATAAGACTACAACCATTCAATCAAGAAGTTTTGCAGAAAAAAACACTTACATATCACCATGAAATAGCATGCAAACCCTAGTTGTAAACCTTCCTTCAAGAGAAATGCCAAAAATGCCAAGAAAAGCTTTCCTTCAACAAGTGCGCCTCACTCAAAAAGATGAAATACCCAACAAGGGCGCAAAAATCAGATCTCACTAGGAGAGTGAGTTGTGTGTTATGTCAAAATGAGGATAAAACTCCTCAATATATACTGTATCATGACCTTTAATTAATTTTAGGTCATAAAAATTAGCTGACAAGGCTTTAAACCAAAATCATATTGTTTTTACATTAAAATGTCAAATTAAAACCCTAACTGAGCTGCAATAAAGGTAAAGGCCCCTTCAAGGGAAGCGCTAGCCCCTTTTAGGGAAAATGAGGCATCCAGGAGCAAAACGTTGACCCTCCAGGGGCCTCTCCAACATGCCACATGTGCCACTGCTGCCCAGTCTGCCTCCAAGAATGACCATGACGTCATGGCAAGAATGGGGGCGCTCTGAGCCTTCCAAGGCCAACGTTCCACTGAAAAGGGTCATGCCCCCTAGGTCGGGCTCTGCCAAAGTGCCTCTAGTGAAACGTCCTTCTTCTTCTCAGGTGCAAAAGCTCAATCAAGCATTGTCCTGTCTCTGCCCCTCTGACGGGTCTCAGCAACCATCTGATCGGCTCTTAAGCCCCATGGAGGTCCGAGCTAATCATCTCCCCATGTGTACCGATCCAAATGGTACCTGTTCGTCTGGTATGGTCCTGCACATCAAAACCTTCGCCCTCCATGGGCTCATTAGTCACAGGGATCATAGCAATGTTAATCATGTTTCATCATTAATATTATCAAACATATGCATGAAAACCCTGATATATCATCCAATAGCTCAAAGACATTACAAAGACCTACAATACAAGGTTGAAGAAAAGGACAAGACACCCTATTGGGCTAGTATCCATAAGGAAGGGAAAGTCTCCAAGGGGTATCATTCAAACCATGTAAAACGAGGTGGTGTGGATAAGGGATGTCCAGACATACGGGTAGAGTGAGAGCTAGGGATGCATGATATTACCTGTGGGTGCCTTTGTAGAAGGCGAGTTGTACCCATCACGGATGCGATTTTTTCCAAGCCCTTTCTTGCCTTTATTCTTTTTTCTTTATTTGCTTTTTTCTTTTTATGTCAAGGACTAACTAGAGGACACTGCCTTGGCGTGGTGACCAGAGCTGACAGTGTTACCCACAAGCACTTTCACAGAGATGATAAGGCTGGCTCGTGATGAGACCCCCTTTCCCTTGGCCATGCAACCAAAGGTCACTGCCCTGGCGTGGTAACCAAATAGTGGCAATGTCATGCTGTTAGGCACCCATGAACATAATAGGCTGGCTCGTGATGGGACACCCTATCCTCTTGGCTAGGTCTTGTTTGTTATTTTTTCGGGTCCCTCTTGTTTCTTGCTAAGAGGCTTTTTATTGCCTTCTCGGGGATCCCTGGGCGAAGCATCTTGAGGTTTCATTTTTTAGGCTTTTATCTTTTACCAACTGCTTTTACCTTCTGGGCCTTTAGCCCCTTCTTCCCACGAGATAAGGTGCAACCCCACAAACAGATCATCCTAATGCCCGGACAAGGGGAATGGGACAGATGAGCAGAAGACAAGATGGAAGAGTGATGGTATGATGGGAGCGGACGATGGCTCTTTAGAAACCCCCCAGTGGAAAACCAAAACCTATGGGTACAGGCTTGCTAGGGCACCTAGTCAATCTCCCCAAGCATGGTCAAGTGGGTCAATGTAAGATCCAAGCAGTCGCCAAAAATAAATGGAATTAGATGCATATATTTAAAGGTTATAATGATCAAAAGTGACACATACCATGATACCTGTACCAATTACCTCATGGAGCAAGAGCCTTCTCCGATACAAGACCAAGCTGATGGTGATGGATGTTGCTGCTGCTGACAAGACGAATCTGACGAAAGAAGAAAAGGATGGACCCTCCAAGGCCATGCTCAGGTCAATCTTGCTCTCGGTACTCCATGTCTAGGACTTGTGGGCCTCGAGACATGATCTAGTTATCCCTAGAAATCGGAAATAACATCTGTTTACAACTCGGGGACATGTGCTCACCATAGAGCGCATGAGAACCTCAGCATCTCTGGCATAACCTGCAGACCTACTCAACTCGATAGGGGCATCAGTAACAAAAATGGGGCGGTAATGCCACCCCAGCATACATAAATATATATATATATATATATATATATATATATATATATATATTAAGACGAAGCAACAAGTAAGAACAAAACTCTTACCTGTACTTACCTTTTGGCTGGAAAGTTTGGTGTAGTCAAACAACCAGTTTAGCCAATCCAGCAATGTCCCACAATACCTGCCTTTGTGCTTCATCATAAACCAAAACAGTGACAAATCAAGCACAAAAATGACATGGGTTAGAACATATATCACGTCATCGGAAATCATAAAGTCTAACTCATGGAGGTGGGTGGGAGAGATAAAAACTTGCCACGTCCACATCTGAGGAAAGCACTCAATCCACCTCCGAAAAGGGTCATGAAAAGTCCAAGGTTCAGAAAACTGACTCTGAGGGTTGGTAAACTGTGTACCTAGGACGTCTTCACGTTCTGGATCTCCGGAAGGAATCGACAAATATCTAACAGAGGACTGGCAAACTCTGAAGGGAAGGTTGAAACACTGAGAAGACAGACTTGAACTCATAGTTTTCGACCAACCCCTGCATTCTAGGGTTTGCTTCAGAGGAAACTCAATGTAAAAGACACACTTCCTAACTATACCTTTAATGAAACAGCGAGGCAAGGTAATAGCAGGTAGCTGGAGAAAAGAGTCATAAGAATCCTTCTTTAGGCAAACAACGTTTTTACTCCTATCAAAATTCGAGCATAGTGGTGGTTGATAGTCATCTTCGCGGAAAGAATCCAAGTGCTCAGAGGAGTACTCATCAAAACCCTCAAGGTAAGACTGAAAAACATCATGAAAACAAGGTACTAGTTCATCCTTGGGTGTTTGAGAAGTATGGGTGAAATTTTCATCTCCTTGTTGCCACTGGTCAAGAATAATCTGCTGTGATGATTGCAAAGGCAACACTTGGAAATGACTTTCAATGTCGTAGATGGGACCTATATCATAACCAACTATATCCCACCTACGTCTCTCAACATGTATGTATTCATCAAAATTATCAACAAAGTCATTATCTTCATCACAACATGAAGGGATTAAAACATCCGACACTTCATTCTCCTCCTCATTTCCTTCATCATAAAGTAAAGCATTATCAAAAACTAGGGGAGGAGGGTAACTTACTGTTTCTTCTTGCGCAAGAACTTCGAGGACTTTGGTGTTTTCAGCATGCATCACGATCTCATCCTCAGGAATTACCCCTTCTTTTTCAGTTGTGTAGCACGAAAGGTCTAATTCTTTCGGGAATTCCATTCCTCCATCTGTATCATGCGACAAGGTGTCATCGGAATCCTGAAATGGAAAGCAACTAACCTCATCTTCCTTTCGTTGTGCACGAGAAAAGGGCTCTTGGATTGCTTCATCAGAGGGAGGGGCACAGGTTGATACTTCATCATTTTGCTTAGGTTCCATCTCCTCAGCCATGTCTTCAGCAATCACATGTCGAAAGATGGTTTGTTCCCCTTCTTCTTGGAAATTATCAACGAAGTTTTCATGGGAAAACAAACTTTCCATACTAAAAGTACCTGACGTGCAGAGGTCTTTTATCCCGAATAAGGAGATGTTTCGTTCAATTCTTTTAGCCATGCCGTAAGCTTCATTGAGCATCCTTGGATCCCTTTTACTGAGGGGCAAACCTAGGTGTGCCAGGATCGCATGGGTATAGAGATGGACAACGTACTCTTCTTCAGGACGATGGCTTGCAGGAATCTAATGTAGAGTGCCCTCAAACCTACTCTGGAAGTCAAAAAGGGTTTCATTCTCAATTTGTTTTATACGCTCGAATCTTTTTAGCAGTACTGAGATGTCTCCCAAGCTTATGCCCCATTCTTTGAGAAAGACTTCTTCTAGTTGGTTCATAGAGGTGATGCTAGCATCGGGAAGATCATCATACCATTTTTTAGCATTCCCGTGAAGAGTGGTAGGAAAAATTTTCATCACTACATCTTCATCATCATCATTAACAGGATGGAGTCCAAAATAAGAATAGAAATTATTCACGCGAAAGTCAGCTCTTTCCCCATCGCTACCAGTGAATTTAGGGAGCCATCTTTCTTTTATCAGGGGCATTTGTCGTGGGTATCCAGGGATTTTGCTCATGTCTAAAGGCTTGTAATTCCCGGGATCGCATTGTGAAGTCATTGTTGGCTTCGTCATCAATGGAGTCGCCAGATAATTTTCTTGAAACTATCAAAAGATAAGGGAAAACACCCTAGTGGAGTCGTCGGGTAAGCTTGTAAGATCAGCATCTAGAGGCAAGGCTTACCGAAAAGATTTGTCGTCTGAGGAGAATTGACTCAGTGTTCCCGGCAACGGCGCCAAAATGTTATCGCACAGTTTGTAGCTTGGTCAAAAGGATAGAAGATAGAGGCCAAACTGGCGTAACAGGAACCTACCCTACCCAATGTCACCTCAATGGAGAGGTTCTTTCTCTTTAGGGAGGTTAGGCCCAGGGGAGA
>JASDQU010103132.1:387609-408750 GCA_032191745.1 Picea mariana
AGATGATGTAGCAAACAGTGTATCCAATCAATCCCTTACTCAATAAATGCTTCAAAACACCATCTAATTGCCTATAAAGAGAAAATGTTGTGTCAAGATGGAATAACCAAGGATGACGTCAGCCTTATTAGGGTTAGTAGTTAGTTAGGGTTTCAGTTTATAAGAGTTTGAAAGTGTGTTTGACCACTACCACTTCAACGTTGGAGACCTAAGATCAGTGCCTAAGGGTAAATGGAGTCAATTCGGGAGAGGACACAAGGTTGAAGGGAAAAGGCTAAGGACTAGAGGGAAGGGTTCTGAAGTGCTGCAATGGCAGGGCCCCAGAATCAAAACCCTAGGGGAAAGAGGCTCACTCCGGTGTTGCTTAAGCAAGGCCTCGTGCTCTTTCCTCCTTCCTTAGGTTAAACTTGGCAAAACAGCTAGCATAAAAGATGAATCAAGACACGAGAGTGAGGTGAGGGAGAGTGTTGCAAAGGCAAGGCCCTATCACAAAACCCTAGAAGCAGGATGACCCTAGGTGTAGATAACCTAGGCCTAGGACGTCTCCTCCTTCTTGACTTTTAAAAGGCATGGCTAGCACAGAGGAAGAAGTAAAAAGAGTGTAGCAATGGCTAGGCTCTTCCTTCCTTCTTCAATGGCTGAAAATTTCTCTTTTAGGGGACATGAAACAAGGACCTACTTATGTGCTTGTCACCTAGGGTTTTTTATCAGCAAATTATAAACATATGCAAGAATATAAGACTACAACCATTCAATCAAGAAGTTTTGCAAAAAAAACACTTACATATCACCATGAAATAGCATGCAAACACTAGTTGTAAACCTTCCTTCAAGAGAAATGCCAAAAATGCCAAGAAAAGCTTTCCTTCAACAAGTGCGCCTCACTCAAAAAGATGAAATACCCAACAAGGGCGCAAAAATCAGATCTCACTAGGAGAGTGAGTCGTGTGTTATGTCAAAATGAGGATAAAACTCCTCAATATATACTGTATCATGACCTTTAATTAATTTTAGGTCATAAAAATTAGCCGACAAGGCTTTAAACCAAAATCATACTGTTTTTAAATTAAAATGTCAAATTAAACCCCTAACTGAGCTATAATAAAGGTAAAAGCCCCTTCAAGGGAAGCGCTAGCCCCTTTTAGGGCAAATGAGGCATCCAGGAGCAAAACGTTGACCCTCCAGGGGCCTCTCCAACATGCCACGCGTGCCACTGCTACCCAATCTGCCTCCAAGAATGACCATGACGTCATGGCAAGAATGGGGGCGCTCTGATCCTTCCAAGGCCAACGTTCCACTAAAAATGGGTCATTCCCCCTAGGTCGGGCTCTGCCAAAGTGCCTCTAGTGAAACGTCCTTCTTCTTCTCAGGTGCAAAAGCTCAATCAAGCATTGTCCTGTCTCTGCCCCTCTGACGGGTCTCAGCAACCATTTGATGGGATCTTCAGCCCCATGGAGGTCCGAGCTAATCATCTCCCCATGTGTACCGGTCCAAATGGTACCTGTCCGTCGGGCATGGTCCTGCACATCAAAAACTTCGCCCTCCATGGGCTCATTAGTCACAGGGATCATAGCAATGTTAATCACGTTTCATCATTAATATTATCAAACATATGCATAAAAACCCTGATATATCATCCAATAGCTCAAAGACATTACAAAGACCTACAATACAAGGCTGAAGAAAAGGACAAGACACCCTATTGGGCTAGTATCCATAAGGAAGGGAAAGTCTCCAAGGGGTATCATCCAAACCATGTAAAACAAGGTGGTGTGGATAAGGGATGTCCAGACATACGAGTAGAGTGAGAGCCAGGGATGCATGATATTACCTGTGGGTGCCTTTGTAGAAGGCGAGTTGTACCTGTCACGAATGCGAATTTTTCCAAGCCCTTTCTTGCCTTTATTCTTTTTTCTTTATTTTCTTTTTTCTTTTTATTTCAAGGACTAATTAGAGGACACCGCCTTGGCATGGTGACCAGATCTGACAGTGTTACCCACAAGCACTTTCACAGAGATGATAAGGCTGGCTCATGATGAGACCCCCTTTCCCTTGGCCATGCAACCAAAGGTCACTACCCTGGCGTGGTAACCAGATAGTGGCAATGTCATGCTGTTAGGTACCCATGAACATAATAGGTTGGCTCGTGATGAGACCCCCTATCCTCTTGGCTAGGTCTTCTTTGTTGTTTTTTCGGGTCCCTCTTGTTTCTTGCTGAGAGGCTTTTTATTGCCTTCTCGGGGATCCCTGGGCAAAGCATCTCGAGGTTTCATTTTTTAGGCTTTTATCTTTTACCAACTGCTTTTACCTTTTGGGCCTTTAGCCCCTTCTTCCCACGAGATAAGGTGCAACCCCACAAACAGATCATCCTAATGCCCGGACAAGGGGAATGGGACAGATGAGCGGGAGACAAGATGGAAGAGTGATGGTATGATGGGAGCGGACAATGGCTCTTTAGAAACCCCCTAGTGGCAAACCAAAACCTATGGGTACAGGCTTGCTAGGGCACCTAGTCAATCTCCCCAAGCATGGTCAAGTGGGTCAATGTAAGATCCAAGCAGTCGCCAGAAATAAAAGGAATTAGATGCATATATTTAAAGGTTATAATGATCAAAAGTGACACATACCATGATACCTGGACCAATTACCTCATGGAGCAAGAGCCTTCTCCGATACAAGACCAAGGCGATGGTGATGGATGTTGCTGCTGCTGACAAGACGAATCTGACGAAAGAAGAAAAGGATGGACCCTCCAGGGCCATGCTTAGGTCAATCCTGCTCTTGGTACTCCATGTCTAGGACCTGTGGGCCTCGAGACATGATCTCCTAGTTATCCCTAGAAATCGAGAATAACACACCCCACACCTAAAATGTCCCTGCAAGCACCGAGAACTGATCCCAGTGGTTTTGGAACATTTCCTACAAGTTCCAAAGTTCCTGAAACTTAAGAAACAATCGGAATTGGATTCCCAAATGTCGAGAGCAGTTCCCATGCAATTATGGTTGTTGATGTATTTAACCACATAGTCATTGTAGAAGGATTCATCTCTTGTACTTCCCTCCTCCAAGTATCTACCCACATTAGCAATGAGTGGCACCAGGTCAACTAGGTAAAAGCAAGGCCCCATGCATATAAAATTATATTTTGTCTCTCCTCCAGCATTTCTAGAATTGCCTCTTTCAGGCTCACCAATCCATCCTTGGGCAGCTGGAT
Organism: Picea mariana; assembly: GCA_032191745.1. NCBI lineage: Eukaryota > Viridiplantae > Streptophyta > Pinopsida > Pinales > Pinaceae > Picea > Picea mariana. The sequence continues at coordinate 390,824 of JASDQU010103132.1, forward strand.
TCTACTACAATATTCTTCCTCTGTTCTGGAAGTATCAAGGGAGAAAGATGATTCTGGTTCAATTGCTAATGGCATGGAGAACATCTAGTCCAGGTATTCCTTCAATTCTCCTTGCAATTCTTCAATTTTATTTTTAGAGCCATATTCTAAAGTTAGCTCATTCACTTTTCTTTCAACCACATCAGTGATGGCCTTATTGATTCTAAATATGCTAGTGTCCTTAAGACTAGACACATCTATGGTTTGTGTCTCTGTAATGAAGGTTGCAACCTTTCCTTTGCTATTCTTGGGCTTACCTTTGGCAATTTTCATTGTTAAGCTCTTTTGAGCTTCATCAAACTCAAAATCTAATAACAACCAAGAATGTTTTCTTCTATATACTTGGCGGGAATGAGTTAAAGTTTCTACATTAGGGCCTGCCATTCTAGCTCAAGTTTCTTATTCCAGTCTGGAAACTCTATGGCCTCTTTCATTTCTTTTGTATTCTTTTTTGTTTCAGTTTGATGAGGGACAATCAATATCTTCTCACCAATGTTATTCTCGACAGATTTGTTTGTAGCAATGTTTTGAAGGTTGAAACCCTCTTTTAAGATATCATTTTCATCATCTCCCACAAAATCTTGGTCTACCAAAGGTGGAGGAACTATTGTAGAGTTCATGTTTGGTTTTTCCCCTTGCTTATAAAGATCACTGACTTATAGATTTCTTCAAGATTTGCAAGTCTTTCTCATGATCACCTTTCCTTTGCTTTCCACCCTCAAGATCATCGACATCATCAACCCCACCATCCACAATATTGTTGTAACCAAATTCCTTTGGAGGAGTGGACTTGGATCCATGCACATCACCCTGAGTGCTTCCTTGGGTGCTTCCTTTGGACTGGGTCTGTCTAGTACACCTAGTATTGCCCCAAGGAGTCTAAGCACATTCTTGAACAAGAGGAGTCATAACTTTATTTAAGGCAACAATAGAGTCTTGAAGGATGAGGGAGTTAAGTGTCTAATAAACTTTCAAGTTTTATGTGGCTGTAGCATGAGAAGATTGGACTTGTTCTTTGTTCAGGCCTGAATCAAACATCCCAGAGTCTTCTCCTCCCTCCTCTTGTCCATGATGGTCATTATCTAGAGAGTCGGGACTACTAGGGGGCTTCTCTCCCAACCTCCCCACCTCTTCTCCTTTCACTTTGCCTTCCTATTATAACATTAAGTTTTGACTTAATCTAAAATAACAATTAATGACTAAGTCTCCATAACCCTAATCTCTCAATTAGATTGCCAGTTGAGATTAAGTTCAGATCAATGGTTGAAATTCATCTAATCCACTAATGTTAATACTTTACATTTTATTAGATTAATCAGTCAATTACTAAAATTCTATTCACTTTAATAATTAACTTTAATTAAAGTGGATTACAAAGGTCCGAAAAGATTTTTGGAACACTTCCACATATAAGACACTAGACCTGTGTGGAAGTTCTTGTCCATGCTAAAACATCAACACTCCCTCTTAGCGAGGAAGGAACTTCTTGAAGAGCCACCTAGAACTAGCTTTCCCTCCGGTCCTCGTACAATGTCCCACACATCATCCTTCATCATGGAATTCCTCCAAACATGTTGGTCTGCTGCTTCTTGAAAACTAGAAGACTCGGCATCAATGATGCTACTCATTAGCACCATATAGTTTGGAAACTTCTTCGAAGGCTTGCTCTCCCTGAATGTGTTCCTAGGGGCCTCAACATGCTCCTGAGCATCCTCAATGTCTGCATGAACCATCGAGGTCTCTTGACAGAACTAGAAGTTGTTGACTCCTCCTCCCCAACTAAAGGTTGAATCCCTGAATTGGACGTTGGCTCAACCTTCGGAGCTTCCTACTCCTTGTCTTGTCATTGGAAGGGTCTCATGCGACTTCCTAGATGCAAAGTCCTCGAACTTCACATCTCAGCTCACCACAGTCCTTTGTTGTGTTGGAATGAAGATCCTATAAGCCTTCAAAGTCTCATTGTACCCCACAAACATACCCTTTGTCCTTCCTAAAAAATTTGTGCTTAGTCCATCGAGCACCCACAAAACCCTTAGTACTGGGGTTTCAAATCTGCTGGAAATCGACTTCCCCTTCAGAGTCCTAGTTTGCTCTAATACCATGTTAAAATCTCTATTCCAACACCTAGACAAATTATTTATTTATGCTCTCAAGAAAAACTTGCAGAAAATAATATTTTTGAACATAGAATAAAATGCAATTCATTGGAAATTTAACTAAAGGGAATACACCAACTTCCACACACACGAAAATTTATTCCTTTCAAAGATCAACTTTTCATTAAATTACTCCAAGCTTACAAGGGCTCCCTAAATGGAAAAATAGCCCAATGAGAAAAGAATCAAATTACAGCAAAACTTGGTTCTTATGGCCCTCAGCTAAAGAAACCCTATGCCCGATCTGCCTGCTGGCAACTGGACACTCACATGTGCATTGGATATGCCTGTTGGTCCTTAGATCTGCAAGATCTGCCTGCTGGTACCTCGGATCTGCTAGATCTGCTTGTTGATACCTCAGGTCTGCACTAGATATGCCCACTGGTACCTCAGCTCTACACTAGATATGTCTGCTCGTACATCATATCTACTAGATCTGCCTGTTGGTACCGCAAATATGCTAGATTTTCCTACCGATACCTCATATCTACTACATTTGCACATTGGTACCTCAAATCTGCACTAGATCTGTCCGTTGGTACCTCATATTTGCTAGATCTATCCACTGGTACCTCGGATCTGCTAGATTTGTCCACCGGTACCTCAGATCTGCCTGTTGGTACCTTAGATCTACACTAGATCTGCTTCATGGTTGCACAGCCCCAGAAATTGTACGGCCTCTGCCTCCCTGCTAGATAGTACAACCTCCATGAATTTTTGGCCGCGAGGTTGTTCTTCCACTTGCTGCTACTACTTGTTCTCTCCTCCTTCGCGTTAAGCAAAATTCCTTCTTTTCTCCCTCTCTCTTTCAACACACTGTGAGTCACTCTGTGTCTAAGAAAAATTATTTATTTGCTCTCTATGTGAGTCATCGACTCTCAGCATTTTCTCCTTTCACTTTTCCTTCATTTTATAACATTGAGTTTTGACTGAATCTAACATAACCATTGATGACTAAGTCTCCATAACCCTGATCTCTCAATGAGATTGATGGTTGAAATTAAGTCCAGATCAATGGTTGAGATTAAGTCCAGATCAATGGTTGAGATTCATCTAATTCACTAATGTAAATACTTTACATTTTATTAGACTAATCACTCAATTAATAAAAGTCCATTTACTTTAATAATCAACTTTAGTTAAAGTGAATTACAAAGGTCCAAAAGGACTTTTGGATGACTTCCACATGTTAATACTAGACCTGTGTGGAAGTTCCTTTCTGATGCTAAAACATCAACAGGAATTACCAATAAGCAATTTGTCTACAAAATTCTATCAGCACAAATCTGTCATAGGCATTTTGAGGCAAAAGGTAGGGTCTTCATGAAAACCATATCCTATCCTTTCCATAAAACAAATCAGCCGGTCCTTTCAGGAAATCCATTTTAACATCAGTAAGTTTGTCAAAGAATTCATCAATAAGCATTGTTCTCACTCCAAAGAAACACTTGTCTTGCACCTAGTAAAAGTATTTAGGGTACACAAGGAACCACACTTTTGGATGCCAAAACTGTGTGGGTTCAGTGGCATCAGTATTACTTCTTCAGGGAAAACCTGTGTAGGAATTCAAGAAGAGTAATGCATAAACTACAGAGAGACCACAGTAAAATTGATGGTCTTTCTTTTAAGCTCTAAACTGGTAAAGACTTGTCTTGCACCTAGTAAAAGCATTTAGGATACACAAGGAACCACACTTTTGGATGCCAGAATTGTATGGGTTCAGTTGCATCAATATTACTTCTTCAGGGAAAACCTGTGTAGGAATTCAAGAAGAGTAGTGCACGAACTGCAGAGAAAGCACAGTAAAACTGATGGTCTTTCTTTTAAGCTCTAAACTAATAAAGGGAAGTGTCATCAATCACTTCCCCCCCAGTCAAACCTAGAAAAAACGTTATGTAGTATTGTTAGCACAAATTTCTACCCTCCAATCTGAACTGATAAATCTGTTGGGACAGAGGTAAAAAATTGGCTAATTGAAGGAGTAACAGCCCCAAACTGTCATGGGCTAAACCCCTCTCCGTTTGGGCTAGTTCTTGCTAGCCTCTACGGGGAAGTCCCTAGGCACCCTAGGTACCTTGCTGCTGTCCTTTTAGATTGATTTTCTGCGTTTAAACTAAAAAAACAGCGAGCTGTTCGTCTTGGACAGTGTGTCAAAACTGTCCAAAATGATAGGAAAATATGATTTCTTCACTTGGAGGGATCCTGCAGGGTTAGCACAATGAATATGGAATAGAAATAGAACAGAAAACTACTCAAAAGATCAATGATATCATAAATGAACAGTTAAGGAGAATGACAAATCAGATTGCAAAATTAGCAAAATGCCATCAAGAAACAAGGTTAGAAGTTAGGACACAAACACTCAATTTCTTTATTGATAGGCTTGAAAGAGGGTTGGTTGTGCCACTATTGGCAAGTCCACAACCGGTACAATGATCACTTTGCTCAAAGAAGAGTCACTAGACTAAGAACGAGAGAGAGGAATGAAAAAGAAACACTATGCTAGCTGTTGCAATATCTGACCAATAACCAATGAAGACCATCCAATATAGGAGAGGAGTGTGAAGAAAATAGGAGTTAATGCGCATGAGGGAATAAATGTGAGAAATTTAGGAATTAATGCGCATGAGGGAATAAGTGTGAGTCAGTAATGCACATGGGTGAGTTATAAGTGAGAGTGTATGTGCATATTGAGTTAAATAATGGTTAAGATGCATGGAGGATAATTTTAGCTTTCCAATGCATGTTAAATTGCTAAATTTGGCCAAGGGATGAGGAAGTTATGAGTAAAAGAGAAATTTGCCATATTTTTTAGGGATTTCCTAAAATTAGGAATTTTGCATGAAAAGCAATTTAGAGAGAAATTTTAGAAATTGATTGCATGGAAAGTGAGAATATGGAAAGTGAGAGGAATAGAGTGAGAAAAATTAGCCTTGAGTGGCTAAACTTTCTCTAGACAATGCCACCTCACCCATGCACCACCTCTTTAGCTTAATTAATTCTCATTTAATACATAATCCTTGGAAAATGCGCCCTTGGTCCATGATGCCATGTAGATGCCACATCATCCTAATACTCTGCCACATGTCGAAATCTGAGCTTGCCACTTGTCACTGCTAGAGATGACGATGACTGCTAAAAATAGAAATTTCCAAAAATAGCCTTCCAATCCCAAAAATTTGAAACTTATCGAAACTGACCCAAACTCTCCACAAATGCTCAAAATGACTAGGAGACCACCATCATGTATCTACTGCTAAAAATAGAATGTCCTCGCATGTCCATCATTTTATACTCATTCCATTTGATTTTCCACAAGGAATCTGAATCTGCAATCAGAATCGACATGCGAGCCCTAGTGCTCAACCTACTAAAAATAGAATTTTTTTGTATGTCACCCGGAAAATTGCTATCGAGCCTAGAATCATACAAAGACCACTCCTGTATGCTCAAAACTGCTCCAAACTGTCAAGAGACCCACTCAAACCGTGTTTCCTAAAAAGTAGCACACCTGTCACATGTATACATCTCTCTCAAAATGCATAGGAAACCAAGTCAACCCTAACTCTGAACCAAACGACTATGTATCGATCATATACCTGCCTTTGATGGGAACCAACCTCTGCTAACCACAAGTGCTAAACTCTAGGTGAAACTCATAATGCCAGCCAAAGGAATGCATGTTGGCTCTTAGCCCTCAAGATTTTCAAAAACGAAAATCTAGGGGTTGACAAGTATAGAGCCTGATATTTTAGGATGGACTTTGTATTGGAAAGACATAACACTTTAGCACTGAACCAAGTTATCTGCAAATAGGGGTACTTGAGGAATGATTCATACATCTTGACCTTCCAAGGTTCATTGAAGGATTTTTCTCTACATGGATTCCACATGTTATATACCCCATGATTTTCATTGATAAATTGCCCTACATCTCATAATAAAAACCTCTCTTCAGGAATGGGAAAACAAAGCTTTCTGTTAACAGAAGTCCCTGTGAGGTCAACTGGATACCTGTCATTGGCAGACTTCAAAGTTCAATCTATCTGGTGTCCCCCTTGTACCTCAATGAGCACCAATGTATTAACTCCCTACAATTGAAAATATCTTGTACAATTGCAGCTTGGATGAGGCCAAAGACCCACATCCATTCTTTACTCTTGATTCATTGGACAGACCAATAAATTTGTCATAGAACTTGAGGAAATGGATATCTTGGGAGTTATGGGCAACACCAACTTGTAACTCTGGTGAAAACTTAGGCGGTGTGGTTGTTGTGTGCACTAGAATACTCAGAAGATGTAAAGGTACAGGTCTTGATGCAAGGAGGCATTGATAACAAAGAAAGTGCAAAAAGATAAGTTACGAGGAAATGGATATGGATACCAATTTGCCAGATTTTTTAAAAGCTAGGATCCAGAATCGACAGGGGAATGGCAAGTACAAGAAAATATAGAAATATTTTTAATATAAATAACAAATAGAGTTAAAAATCAAACCATTCACAAATCACAAAAATAGAACTATAAGTTATAACCAAAAACAGAGTTCTCATGCATATTACTATTAGACATTCATGTACTATAACTGATAATTTGATAAGTTATAGCCATCATTGATAATTGATAATTTTGAAGACCATTTCAACATAAGTATGAAGTAGGTCATAACAGCGCTTCTATGAGCCAAATCCACATGTTCATATCAGCAATGAATAAAGTGGTTTCGTGAAGGCTATGGCAGGACTAAATAACAGTGTGGGTGAAGTGAGCAACAACGTGGCACATAAGGATGGATCAGACCTTGATTGACCATAATGATAGATAAAATGGAAACCCTAAGAGTATACCTTGATAGAAGAGAGCTTGAGAGTCGATCTTGACATAAGGATAGATCACACCTTGATCAGGAATGAGGGTTCAGAATTTTTTCCTTTAGATGTTTAGGGTTTTGGAAGTTTTTTCAATAAAAATTTGATTTTGGGGGCTATTGGTGGGTCACAAATGCACTAGAAGTTTCAAGATCCATTTCAAAATTTCAGGATTGTTTCATTTTCCAACAAATCCATTTCATGGGCCCAAGATCCATTTCCTTCTCCAGGGGGTCCATTTCCATGTCGTATCCTAGGCAGATCCTGGTGCAGTGTTACCAAGAGTGCCCCGCAAGGTCTGCTCCCCTCCCCCCCCAGAACCACGCTCCAAACAATTTTGAGGCACTCCCTACCCTATTGGGAGCATGGTGCTCCCTAGGACGCTCCCTAGACACTCCCTACATGCTCCCCACGCACTCCCTAAGGCCGCTCGAATGCTCCCACGCATGAGGAAAAAATATTTTTTTTCTTTATTTTCACTTCAAGGTGGGACCTAGGGTAAGTTTAGGGTTTAGGGGTAGGTGAGGAGGGAAATAAAGCAATTCCTCCCCCGTTCTTTTCCTCGTTCTTTCATCTTTGTGTGCTTGAGCTTAGAGTGGGCAGCTTAAGCCTTGGTCTTCTTGTAGGTTTTTGAGGGCAGATTTGTGAGAGCTTGGAAGAGAGAACAAAGAAGAGCTTGGAAGAGAGAACAAAGAAGAGCTTGGAGAAGATAACAAAGGCTTCCATCATCCTTGAAAGAGAGAACAAAGGCTGCCATCTATTGCTGCAAATATCTCTAGATCTAAATAGGTAAACCCTAAGCCCATTCTTTCTATTTTTTTGTATAGACTTGTGTTGATTGTTTGTGGATTTTTCCTCTTCTAATCTTTCCTATTCCTTCTTCTCCCTCATTTTATTGAGGGTTGTTCATCTAATACTTTAGGAGAATGGTCTTCTTGTGGTTTATTATTCCATTTTTTATTCTCATGGTCTTTGTGGGGAATAGGCATCAAAGAAACGAAGAGGACAGTGATCATACTCATAGTGACCCACTACATGAAGATGAGGAAGGGTTTGAAAGGGATGAAAGTGGCAATGAAGGTGCCAAAGCTTAATTTACACCCTTGTGGAAGGTGGTGGATCCAAAAAAAAAATTATGTCATCGTGATTGTCATCAAGGAAAACCTTATACCAATTCATATACTCGTGTCACAAGGCATCTGTGTGGGGTAATGGAGAGTGATGACAATAAGGGGGCCATTGGAATCTCAGTTTTCCCTAAGATATCAAAGGAAGAAAGACAAAAATATATCAAGATAGAGAATGTTGCACAAAGAAAGCATGGTAGAAAACAAAAGCTTTAATCTGATGCATCATCTAAATTTGGTGGCAACAAATCTCCATCTCATGGTTCTCGAACATCTGGATCTAGAAGAACAATAGCAAATTTCCTTGAACTTGGTGGTAGGGATGAGGTGGATGCAAAAGTGGTGTGGTTTCTCTATGTTTGTGGTATACCATTCAATGTGCTTTGCTTCCCCTATTGGCATGATATGGTTAAGGCCATCAACGAAGCCCCCTAAGGATACAAGAACCCCAACTATGAGAAAGCTAGAACTGTGTTACTAGAGAGGGAAAGAACAAAAATTCAAAGAGCTCTAACACAGTTTACAGATGAGTGGGTGGACTTTGGGGTATCCATTATATCATATGGTTGGACAAATGTTATGTACATAAAAATACACATAAATAGGATATTAAATATATATAACAATTAAATAATTATTAATAATGAAAAGACATGGCTATTGGTTATGGGCACCCCTGCGTGGGTATATAAGCGAGCCCTCACTTCTCGATTGTAATCATCCATTATTCATTTATCTATCAATATATTTATTATTCCAATTTTGTAGCTCTTGGCTTATTTATTACAACAAATGTTAGAAACCAACATTTGATAAATGGTCTTGGTGTTTCTACTAGTGGTGTAGTGTTTCTTGCAGTGCAAGACTCCTCAATCATTGCAACTACTCAAAACATTTCAGACTTCCTATTGAAAACCATTAATGATGTTGGTCCTTCTAATGTGATTCAAGTAATCCCTAATAATGCAACAAATTGTAAGGGGGTAGAAAAAATCATTTTGGTCTGGTTGTTTGGTGCACACATTGAACCTTTTGATGCATGATATTGTCAAGCATAAAGAATGCAGATGGATTAATGACTTGTACAAGAAAGGGAAGCAACTCATCAAATTTGTCATTGAGCGTACTAGGGTCAATTACTTTTATGGCACTCACTCTAGGATGCAACACTTAAGATGGAAAAAACTAGATTTGCTAGTTATTTCCACACCTTTAGGCACCTATTGAAGGTGAGACAAGCTTTGGGTGCTATGGTGATGAGTGATGCATGTGATGACTTGAACACTGATAGAGATGGTGCTAATGCAGTGAAGGAGACTCTTCTTGACTATCATTTTTGGTCACAAGTTAGGTATGTTCTGCAATTCACAAAGCCAATTTATGACATGATTAAGTTTGCAAATTTAGATCGTCCAATCATTGGGGAGGTGTATGAACAGATGGATAGCATGGTAGGGTAGATTAAGGACATTGTTCAACCTAGAGACGTGAACTTGTATAATCAATTTGTGCAGAGGTGGAAAAACAATGGGAAATGCTAAATATTCCACTACATGCCTTAGCATATGTGCTTACACCTAAATACTATCATGTATCATGGCTTTCATCACCAACACCTGGTGGTGGGTGAAGAAAAAACCACACCAAGATCCATAGGTTTACGTTGGTTATATGTAGGCATTAGACAAATTGATCCCTGATGAGGAGTGTGATACCATACGGAGATAATTGATCCACTACATCCTTAGCAATGGTGCCTTTGTGACCAACCATGCAATTAGAGATCGAGGGAATATGACTTCTCTCGAGTGATGGAACATGCATGGCGGTGCTACCCTACGGCTACAACATTTGGCAACACGGGTGCTTTCACAGGTGGTGAACACTTCTTTTGCAAAGAGGTGTTGGAGCACCTGCAGTTTCATCCACAGTGTCAAAAGAAACAGGTTGAATGTAAACCAATCAAAGAGCATGGCATCTGTGCATTACAACTTGTGATTGTTGTCCCATTACTGTGAGCAGGCAAAGATGGATAAAAACTTGAACACTTGGGACAACAAGCTGGAAGAGGATTATTTGGAGGATGAAGTATTGGTTTTGGAGAAATTGGAGAATGCTCTTATGGATGATGATGATCATGTTGAGATGCCACCCCCATCCACTGCCATGGTCCCCATGTCTAGGACTCCAGCTAAAGCAGTAGGGGCTTCATCTTCAATTACACTTCCATCTGGTTCACAGCTTCATAATGCTTTGGCTCCACTACCACCACATGGAGGCTCACGTAGTAATCGCAGTGGTGTAAAAAGGAAGGAATAGTAGATAGAATCATAGATATTAGAATAATTGTTCCTCCTTTTTCACTACTTTATGTCATAGATGATAGATTCATAGTATTTAGCAACTATCTCAGTTCAGTGTTTTGGACCTTTCAGTCTTCATACTTCAGTGTGCAAATGGCCTATTTTGTAAGCATAACTATTTGGTCATGTTGACAATCACTGGATAACTTAATTCATTCCATAAGTTAATGGCCTACTTTCTATTATATGGCCTAAAAATTTGCATGTTTGTTTGTAATTGCTAGAATCTAGATGGTCGATAACTTGATGCTCGAATGATTTATCATTAATGTACTATGGATGTCATTTCTATCTTCGTTAATGTACATATATGCATGTTTTCAAATATTTTGCAACTAATTTGGCACTCTACATGGGTTTTTTCAATATAAATGCAATATATATATATATATATATAACACTCCCGAGACACTTCGCTCCCAAGGTTTTTTGGAAAATGGCAATCTGTATGCTCATGCTCTTGTTTTCACTCCCACACTGCAATAGCAAATCCAATAACACAAGAAAAAAGAAATGCAAGCAAGGCATAGTGAAGGAGATAGATACAAAAAAGGCCAAGTATTGAACCAAGGACACCTTTTATAGGGGTAGCATGCAAAAGTCCCTCATTGTAACAATGAATCACAAGACAAGGTAGTGGTTAACAATCCAAAGGCATAGATCTTTAAATTCAGTGTATTAAAAGAAGGCACGAGGCTCAAAAATATTTAAGTTCAAGGGGTACTAGCTAGGCTACCATGTGATAGGTCGTGATTGGTTTATGGATTAGTACATGTGTCATGCTCACTTGTACAAAGGTTGACATCATCCTACCACGTGGGCAATCAATCACTTGGTGGTGCTCCTAATTCTTCCTTTTCTTATGCTTGAAGTCCTGATGCCATGTTGGCACAATTAAAGACCAAACATCAGGCCATTGAGTATCACTCTTCATAGTGGAAAGCTATTAAGAAGGTCAATGAATGTTTCACCCAAGGGCTTGACATTTTATGGTGTATTCTTCTCAATGCAAGCTAACAGGGTATTGAGCATCAAGGTATCACAAGGAGAGAACTTCATGGCACGAGAAGAGAGCTTTGATTTGATCACTAACTCATTATGTCAATGGCCAATAGTTAGAGGTTTTAACATTTATGGGTAGATGACTATAAATATGTCAACTCAACTAATACATGTCATGCTCTAATTTATGCTTTTCTACTTGTGTGGCATGCATGCATGTACAAGCTTCTTACTAGCCAAGGTTTCACATGGTACCCTATGATTGGTACACATGTCACGTGATATCATACTCACCTTATATGGATATGCACATTGGACTTTCATGTGGGCTACCACTTGGCATATCTTGAATGGTTCTCTCTTAGTTAATTGGCATTCATGGTGACTAGCCAACAATCAAACATCGGCTCAAATATTAGGAACTCAAAAGCACAATCCCATGAATGCTAACCCGGTATTTTGACTCAGTTACATGCTTACAAAAAGACCTCATACTTCAAATTAGATACTTCTTCAAGTTACTTCATCAAAAGCACAATCCCAAGAATGCTAACCCAATATTTTGACTCAGTTACATGCTTACAAAAAGACCTCGCTCTCATTATCGCTTCATCAAGGTACTTCAAACTGCATGCTTGTGACAAAACCCAACGATGTTGACCTAATGGTTTGACTCAGTGGGAGGATCAACACTTGAAAAAAAATTCTTTAGTTGCTCTGCAACATGTCAAGCTACAAGGGGTTTTAGAGACTGCTTACTTTGTTACCACATGACTTACTAGTGTCAAGGTGCCACGTGGAACTTGGGATGACCTATTAAGGCCACATGTACAACTCTTATTTCTTCAGCTTTAATGGGTCCAATATCCACATGGCATGATCTGATTGGTCCTCATCACTGTCGAGGTATTGGATCGTCATGGTATCAAGGAACTTGGGGAGGAAGTGCTCGATGACCCAATACTCATAGGCTTGATAGGGTTGACCGAATGATCAAACCAACGCTTAGAAAATCGCGCATTATTCCAACCGCATAATCAAGCCATCGAAGAAGGCTAAGCAAAGGGGCTTGACATGGAGCAATGTCAGTTGAACTGACAAGGTTGACATGTGTGGGACCCTTATGCAACTTAAATAAAGATTTAAACTCATCAATCTAGTGGTCCACTAGGCCATTGAGGCAAAGGAGAGCTTAACAAACAAGTGAATGGCTGGACCAACTAAGGAATGCTCGAGGGCCTTCATAACGAAAAAATAGGTTTCTTCAAAAATTTAAAATAGTACCCCAAAAACTTGGAGTAATAGTGACTCAAATATAAATTGATCATTATACTAATATTTATGACTCTTAAATATTATTGGAGTGTTAATAATACATCTCCCCTTAACACATAAATAATATCTCTCAAAAGTGTATTCCCCCCTTGATCAAAAGCTTTTACATCAACAACAAAAAATTGACTACAAAATTATAAGATGTGAAGATTGCATATGGGTCAACCTATTTCCACCAAGGTATCCAGGTAATCAATTATGATGCACGTTGGTTCTCTAGTATTGTACCCTTTTTACATGTCATATCTTCAACTTTTCTTCATTTCCAAATCTCGATCCCTCCATTAGTGCCTTACCAAACACACCTAGACAATGTTCCAACTCTACTAGATTTCAATCACCCAACTACATCTTTATGTTGAAGATAGGATTTTGCTAGGTTCACCTAGACAATCAATCAAACTAAGCATTCCAACTTTTGTACCCTTTTCCTAGAGACTTACCTATGCTGCTAAAAGCAATTAGTGTTTATTGGTTTCATCAGGTTTTAATCACTATGGGGGTGAACTAGTAACTCCATCGAGCCCATGATATTACAGTCTTCAAAACAAAAATGTACCTTGACGTACACCTTCAAATTCTGCAAAAACAGTTTCCATCAATCACTAAGTGTGTTCCCTAACTCACACTTACATGTACCTGGAAACACTTTGTTGGAATCTATGAATTTCTTGTGTGAGAATGAACTCTCTGAGAGATTTGTCTAGAGATCTTGACCAAACACTAGGTGTCAGACTTTATTCTTCACATTCCTGGAGATTTTTGTCCCATGCATCTATGTTATTTGTGTAGCTAGAAATGTCCCTTACAAGTCTTCTAGTATAAATCTAGGCAAATCGCATGTCTTAATGCTATGTGGGCAAGCTCACCATTTCATCTGTAAAAATTGTGATCAATTTCTTCTGGTCTTGGTTTGAGGTTTACATTCCTCTAGTAAAAATATTTCTACTAATGTTGTAAGTCTCTATTTCATGAAAAAACCCTTGAAGAGGTAAATATCTTCAGCCTCCTACTACACCAGACACTATCAGGCAGATCACTTCCTTCTTCATTGTGCTACCCTCACGAAGGGGCACTAAGAGACAGAGTGATACCAGCACAGATCCAGACTCCAGATCAGTGTGGACCCGTGTGATCTTCCCCTGTCCCACGGAATTTCAACAGATCAGATCCCTTCCCAAAAGAAGGATGGGATCCCCCAAGCCTCATTGACGTATTGCCTCTTCCAGACAACAGCGCAGCAGACAATCCAGGCATCCCCCCAGTTCTCCAGCTAGACATTCTACTATACTCAGCTTCCTTCATTCAGCCTAGAGTGGCAAGAGAGATGGGTCTATTCCATGTTAGACCTATTTCATTACTTTTGGTTCCTTTTGTTTCTGGACCTTCTCCTCCTATACATCTCTTCAGAGCATGTCTATGAGCTTGAGGTCGAGGGATTTTCATGTCTCGACTTGGATCTCACTCTCTACTATATGTTACTTTAATTTACTTTCTACATTCTTGCCTTTTATAGGAGACCTTTTGGTACTCCTTCTTTGTAATGACATCATTGTGCTCATCAGTCCCTTTGACCTACTTTTGTGGTCACTAATCGGACATTGATAAAATTATCTTATCTTATCTTATCTTTATCTAAAAGACAAGGTAAATATCTCTGAAGTTCGAAAAAATAGGTATGAAAATATACCCTTTGGTTCTACACATCACTTTTGTTGGTTTCCTTTCATCTGTCTCACTCTAACTCAACATTTGTTCTCCCACAATCCCAAGCATCTATGTCAATGTAAACACTGTTGTAACCATTGGTTTATGCCTCTAATTTACTTGCCATGTGTATCCCAAATATACAAGCACCTTCAACGTTCTTCGTAGCATTCGACGGTGACCATGTCATAGATTTTGGCTTTCTTCAACTACTAGCATCCAGATTCCAATCTATTGGGCCTTCATACCATCTTTTGGTTGATGGTTTCATTCTATTACTCTACAGCATGGCTATTTAGGTGTCATCCTGAGACGAAACAAATCATGCCCTAGCATCTCAAATTCTAGCATATATTCTTCATATCTTCATCAATTCTTTATTTTACTTCATGTGCATGTGTAAGAAGCATCGCTTTCCATGAAATCTTTACTTAATTTCTGATGCAAAACAACTCTATCATAGCATCATTGTTTCTACAAAACCCTTGTTGGCCTTCATGTGCCTAAACGCTAGGACCCGTTTTTCTCTCGTGTCTACCTTCTACTCAATCCTTTACTTTACTTCATGTGCATGTGCAAGAAGCGTCGATTTCTATGCAATCTTTACTTAATTTTCGATGCAAAATAACTCTATCATAAAACCCTTTTTGGCCTTCATGTGTCTAAACGCAGTCGTTTTTCTCAGGTGTCTGCCTTCTACTCAATCCTTTGCTCACGTGTCTATATATTTTGGGTTAAAGAGTGGCTATTGTGTTGCAATTACTACAATTCTTGTTTGCAAATGTTGTTGACCATTGTATAAGTGCTTCAATTATGCCAACATCATTCTTCTTTGAAAAAACATTCAATATTTTAACTTTGTAAATCTTTACCTCAAACTTGTGATATTAAAAATCTTTAATGTTTCAACATTACAATATAAACTCCTTTTATGATGTTCTGGGGCAACCCCCTATCCTTGTCTCCATACCTCCATCTTCTTTCCACATGTTCTACTACACACATTAGTCTCCATACCTCCATCTTCTTGCCACATGTTCAACTACACACATCAGGAAGACCATCTGGAAGATGAATAATAGTAGGTAGTTGATGAGGAGGTGTTACAGGAAAATCGATTCAAACATGGTTCACACCCCCCCGTGCATCACATTAGTGATCTATTTAAAATTTCAACCATGTTGTACACTCAAGATTTCATTTGCATTGGTCCCGCCATACTATCCACTTGATTCATAAATCAAGATCTGGTGTTGATCTGAGCAACTATAGGAAGATTATGGTGGGACACACTTTCTCAAAGCTCTATACCACTACACTTCATTTGTGACTTTTTGAGGAGCTCAAGATGAGAGACCTTTAGGGGAAAGGACACACTGTTAGCCTATGGCTTACCTTACCAATTACTAAGTCTAATTGTCACCTATATTTGTATTATTCATTTAGGATATTAGTAATATATCCTCAAGTGATGACTAATGAGTTAGTTAAGATTGCCTAGCCTAGTCATCATGCATGATTTTAGGATCTAGAGCAAATCTCTCTATGAGGTGGCATCACCCATTGTACTATAAATATGTACCATTGGTGTGAATATAAAAATGTTGGCTAGTGAGCCTTTTCCACCATCTTGTTGTTCATGTCTATATCTTATCAATTGGTATCAGAGCCATGGTGAAATTGTGATGGAAGAGAATTGGTGATGGATTGAGGAAGCAAGGAAGACTCCTTGACAGCAACCCGGATCTCTTCAAACTCAAGGGCAACGGTACTGAGATCCGAGGTCACATTAATTTGTCTCTTGGAAGAAGTGGCACATTTGAATTCCATGGAGTGAACTCAAAGCATAGTCAATTGACGTTCATCATATCCAACGAATTTCTCAATGGTTTCCTCAACTTTTTTTACTCGGCAATTTGCTCAACATATCCAAATCTCTTCATAAGTGGCGTGAACAGATCCAAATCTCTTCACAAGTGGCGTGAATGGTGGTTTCAAGTTTGGGGGGTTGTTTCCTTCATAAAAGTATAAAAACTAATCCTTTTCATTCCACAAATTTAATGAAAAAAACATGCTATGCATATAAAACAAGTTTATGCAAAGTTTTTTATGTTGTCACTTTTTGAAAAGCATTTTTAGAGTGACATACTTCAGATTTGGAAGTGTTTCATTTTAACATAAGTAATACTTTATGTTAATGTAAAAGGTTTTATTTTTGGTGACTAAAGTGGAGTGATAAGAGGATTATTTAATGTTTATTTCAAAGTAGGCTATAAGGATGAGAAATTGATGCACTAATGGTTGAGCAACAAAGTTGAAGTCACATTTAATTATTTGTGAAGGTTAAATGCTTGAAAGTTGAGAGAGAGCTTGAAACATTTGTAACCCTCTTTGAATATCCTTGTGATATCAAGAAAGAGATTAGGATGACTTCATTTTGTATTTTGGCACAAACTTGTCATTCTATTTGGGCACACTATTGTGATCACAAGGGAATCCATAATATAATAGTTATTTTTGCTCGCATCCTAGATCCGCCTGAAATTGAATAAGGGGATCTTAGGTACACCTTGTGTAGTGTGTGCTGATGATTTTTTCATGGTTGTTTTATGAGTTGATTTATGTCTAGTTTTGACATTATCACACACACATGGAGTACAAAGAAGGTTAATACAATCAAGCACTTACAATCAAAGCACGTGTAATGAAGCAACGACAAAGAATATTGAAGCACATGCACGATCAAGCATAAGTAATCAAACAACTGCAACAATATCAAGTTCTCAACAGCATTTCTTCATCAAATCACTGAAACAACAGACAAATCAAGCTCGCAATCAAAGAAGAATTGGACGTGACTTGGAATCAAAGCACCATCAAATTCAAATATCCATTCAATTTCTAAATCAACGATAATTTGTAGCTTACAAATAGTCCTTTTGTAAGTTTACTTGTCTTTTTAAATCAAGAGAAATTGAATTTGTAATTGGGTGCATTCTCGGTTGAGCCCAACACCCAAGATTCATTGTAATTTTGAGTCGAAATTGACAAGATTGAGTAGTTTAAACTCAAATCATTGTAAACATCACACTTTGGATGCATTTCCGGTGATAACCGACATCCTCAACTCAAGGCTGTTGGGATCGCGGAGCGGGAGCGGGGAGCGGGAGCGGGAGCGGGAAGCGCATATTTTCAAAAATCTCCGGGAGCGGGAGCGTTTCAGGAGCGTTTTTTATATAATACATAAAAATATATATATTTTGATGCATATATATATATAAAACATACAGAATGTTGAATCAATTGCAAAAAACATGAAAACATAGAT
>JASDQU010103132.1:408850-454528 GCA_032191745.1 Picea mariana
GGGGGGGGGGCGCTCCCCCGCAGCCTTGCCTCAACTTCCTGGAAGCAAGCTCAAGCGAGCAACTTCAAGTGAGCGTGAAAGTATAAGCGAGTGCATTCCTGGAAACAAATTCAAACGAGTACAAGTGAGCGTGAAACAAAATCAAGCGAGTGTGAAGTTGAAGTGAGCGGGTTGCAAGTAAGCCTTCTTTTGTCGAGTCAAATTGTAATCAGGATCTACCTGCATAAGGAGACCTCATTTAGTGTTTTGAAATGGCTCGATGTCTCGAATTATTAGAGTTTATGAACACTCTAATAAACACCACTGAAGGAAACACAGTAATATTGAACAAAGCAACTCTTCAATCAGTGCTAACTTGTTTGCAAGTGACACAAGCTAAAGTTAGACTTCTTCAATATCAATCCCAGCTATTGATTGATGAGTTGATAGATCTCAAAAATCAACATCCAATGAAGTGTTCTGAAGTAGTTTTTTGTTCAGAACAACCCTCTCTATGATGATGATGATGATGATGTTTTTGATCAACAGTCAATGAAGGAGCAAATTAGTAAGACAACTCCAGATGCAGACGAAGATGAAGCTATTCATGAACCTACATTTCAAAAGTTTTCTTTTGAGTTCAATGAAGAAAATCTTTCAATGATACAGCAACATACAGTAAATCCACTTCCACGGATTTCAAAGCAACAGGTTCAGAATACTCTTTCCAAGCCCATCATCGGACCTTGGGAAGAAATCCGCTACAACAAGAATAGAACAAGACTTGGATATGACAAGGAAGTTACCTTTCATATTCCCAATTATTCAAAACCAATCCAATTCCAAAGTGTTGGATTCCTTCAAGAAGTCTCAACTTCACCTGTCACAGTTGAGCATCAGAATGATAAGTGCCAACATTGTAATCGAGTTGGTCACATGGAGAATCAATGTTTTGATCTCCATCCTTGCCAGCATTGTGGCAAGCATAACCATTCTTCAGACAGATGTTCAACACTGAAGAAATCTGCAAGATTGAAGATTCACTATGAGTGGATCGATCCTTGGCAGTGATCATCAACAACCAAGCGATTATATAAGTCTTACCATAGAATTCAATCTCGAGTAAAGACCAATCTTGCAACACATAACATTTGTGTACCTCACATAAGTGGTCCCCTTATGGCGTAGCTTTCAAGCATGGCCCTCACAGGATGAGATAACATGTGGTTGTTTCCACATGCCCACTTTGTGTTGTACACAAATGGAACAACTATGGTACTCTCTTGAGCATAGAAGCAGGGAATACAATGATGTAACTCTTCTATACCTTAAGGGGGGGAGTTCAAAATCAAATGATGATGGTTCGTGAAACCACTTGTGGTCTCTCCTTTTAGTTGACAAAGGGGGGAATTGATGATGGAATTGAAGATGATTGTCAAACCGAAAGTTTCGACAACAAATATGCCAGATGGGCAACTGCAGTTTGTAGATGACAAATTTTGGCAGAATTATGGTTCAATGACTTGCAATTGAATCATACACATTACACATTGGGATGCTATTAGACACCTAAAAGTGTCAAAATTGGTTAGTGGTCATCCAAAACCACCAGAAACATGGTATCAATTGGTTAGTGGTCATCCCAAACCACAGATTCAGAGAGCACTTCAGTGATACACTGATAATAGAGTGGTGATACTACATGTGAAGACATCAGATTCTTCTAGCTCAAATACTTGGCAAAATGATCGAATTGCCAAGCAATCAGGAAATGTTCAGATATTACAGTTTTTCACTTCCATATATCAACTCTCTTCTCGTTCATTTCAGATGAATAATTCAGCATCCAAATTGGCGGTTTTTCAGGCAATTCTTCATTGAGGCTCAGCTCAGGAGTTTCAATATGAAGACATGAAAATGATACCAGTTTGTTTATGCTTCATTGTTGGTATTATTGATTGGACTTGTGATTGAGGGAGGGAATGTTAGCCTATGGCTTACCTTACCAATCACTAAGTCTAATTGTCACCTATATTTGTATTATTCATTTAGGATATTAGTAATATATCCTCAAGTGATGACTAATGAGTTAGTTAAGATTACCTAGCCTAGTCATCATGCATGATTTTAGAATCTAGAGAAAATCTCTCTATGAAGTGGCATCACCCATTGTACTATAAATATGTACCATTGATGTGAATATAGAAGTGTTGGCTAGTGAGCCTTTTCCGCCATCTTCTTGTTCCTGTCTATATTCTATCACACACAAGTTTTCAACTTGGGTATTAGACTATGGACCACATCCTTACCATGTAAGCCATGATTGAGAAGGCGACGCAGCACTCTTCAAAAATCTTTTGCTGCTTTGTAGACTTTTCGAAAGCTTTTGACTTCGTTCCAAGAGAGGCCTTATTCCATAGGCTTAGGGACATTGGTATATCAAAGACTCTCATAGTGGCTATTATGCACCTCTATGAAACCATCCTTGATTGCCACTAAACATCATGTGGATTGTCAGATTTCATCAAAAGCACCACTAGGGTGAAGCAAGGGTTCCCTCGCCTGCTTTATTTGGGATCTACATAAATGAATTGGAATCTTTCTTACTTGAGCACATCCAGCTAGGGATCCACCATGTCTTGATCTCCATACTCCTTTTTGTTGACATTGTCGTTCTTCTAGCCTCTAACCCGAAGGGTCTACAAAGATAGTTGGATGCCCTTTCAAAATTATTGAACCTTTAGCAATTGGTGGTCAACATCAATAAAACAAAGGTAATAAGCTTCAATTTCTCAAGCCAACTCCAGCTCTTTCGGCTAGTCCACCATCCAAAGTTTCTTCTCTTTGGCCTCCAATGGTAGGGGAGTTGCACATTGGATAGTGGATAGCTTCAAGGAGGACAAACCCCCTTCTCCTTCTTTAGGCGACATGCACTTAGAGCCATGAGGCTTTCTTCTTCCAACTATTTTCCTAAGCATTATATCACTTTGGCTTTGCACCAATAGAGCTTAAAGATTCGCTTTGTTCTACTTTTTCTTTCTATAGGAGTGGCTTTAGCACCCCCAATCTGTATTGACACATGTGTATTTAGCAGTCCCATTGACCTACTTTTCATCATTTGTTTGACATTAATAAACTTATCTTATCTTATCATTTACATCTTGTCTCTCTTTTTTTCCTAAACTATCTCTCTAGTCAAGCAGCCATGAGCTTCTTCTAATTTTTACACATCCATGAATCTCTCTTCCCTTTTTCAAAAACCTAGAACACAAATATGCAACAATCGAACAAGCATTCTAATGTTAGGCTTCAATCATAGATTTAGAATCAATATGGCTTTCATACCATGTAGAAATTTGGAGTCCACATATTCCTAAAGATAGTGGAGAGATCAGAGAACATAAGGAATAAAATTTATTACTACTACTACAACGATATATCTCTCACACAAACCCCTATTGCTACAAAGTTATATCTCTCACACACACCTCTACACCATGTCTCATCACAAATTATAATATTGTAAATGGTTATGATGATTTAACCACCTAACACATAACTTCAACATCTAAAGTATACATTGGTCACATTTGATGCCACTAAGTTATAAAGTGATCATTGTACAAATATTTATGAATCCTATATATTGTTGGAGTGTTAATACTCCAACATTCCACATAACATGTTTAATCATTTCAAGTTTGCAGCAAAACACGCAACATCCATTTGTAGTGAAATGAGATGTCACCTACCCTTAGTCGCTTTATTATGAAGAACCAACCACCCAAGATCTCAAGACTTAGGAGTGGGAATTTCAAATATATTAACGTCTAATCCATCTTGTTTCATAGTGTCAAATGTTCTACTTCTTATTAAGTTAATCTTCAATGAAATAATTTGGTTTAATCTTAAAATAAAGCTCCTTGATTCTATAATCCACAAATGATTTCTCATAAGATCATTTCCAATCTTTCCAAATAGGCCCATAAGAAACCAAATCTAACTTAAACATGCTATCAATTGGAATCCATTGATAAAGTGCAACAAAAGTAGGTTAATCCAAAACCTCGAGCCTTTGAGAGCAATAAAAAGTTCTCCACAATAACCATGTAACCAAGTCCTTGTCCCAAAAAACCTCTCATATGTGAAAGCCATTCCTTGCTAATCATTTTCCAGCAAAAGGAGTTTATCAACTTGCCTTCTCCCCACATGGAAATTCAAAACTGATCATGCAACCAAATCACATCCACTACAGTAATCTACAAAGTCTCAATGCAACTATTTGGATACCATCTAAGGGTTTCCATATCTAGTTGAGAATACATCAACCTAAAATTTTAAAAGCTCTAGCCTAACTATATCAAAGTCCATAGGGGTTGACCATGCCATTTGCATGTATAAAACTTCAAATGTAATGACAAACAAGTATCTGCCAAGGTGCATTACCACTCATGGTCTAGATGACCCATTTAGTGACCAACATTGTTCCTTGAGTGCACAACTCATTTAGATCCAACCTTCCATCCTCCCTACACAAAGTGCACATACCCCAAAGAAAACGTAAAAGAAGCATTGCCAATTGCTTGTAACTTGTACTAGGCAAAAAGAGACAAGAATATAAAACGCATGATTTGTAGCCAGGGATATGTCTATTATGGTGGTTCTGCTTGCTAGGARTTTATCAACTTGCCTTCTCCCCACAAGGAAAGTCAAAATTGATCATGCAACCAAATCACATCTACTACAGTAATCTACAAAGTCTCAATGCAACTATTTGGATACCATCAAGGGTTTCCATATCTAGTTGAGAATACATCAACCTGAAATTTTAAAAGCTCTGGCCTAGCTATATCAAAGTCCATAGGGGTTGAACATGCCATTTGCATGTATAAAACTTCAAATGTAATGACAAACAAGTATTTGCCAAGGTGCATTACCACTCATGGTCTAGATGACCCATTTAGTGACCAACATTGTTCCTTGAGTGCACAACTCATTTAGATCAAACCTTCCATCCTCCCTACACAAAGTGCACATACCCCAAAGAAAACGTAAAAGAAGCATTGCCAATTGCTTGTAACTTGTACTACGCAAAAAGAGACAAGAATATAAAACGCATGATTTGTAGCCAAGGATATGTCTATTATGGTGGTTCTACTTGCTAGGGAAATGTCTTAGAAAACCATCTATGAAGCTTGCTCTTAGAAAACCCATCTATGAAGCATGTGAGTTGCTTTTCAAGAAGGTACCCTAACGCATTGGCTACAATAACATCTAAATAAAAATCCAACCGACATCCTTTCCTAATGGATCTTTGAAGTGAAATAAATTTTGACAACTAGCCATTAGCACATATCATAGTTGAAGCATTTGAGAAGAGAGCTTTCATTTCTCTAGTTGACAAAATTCACAAATCTTAGATAAGACAGCATATCGAGGATAAAATCCCACTCGATTTTCTCATGTCTTGCCAAAATTGATCTTCAAAAAGGAAACTTGTGTCCAACCTTTGTTGCTCATACTACACTTTTTGAAGTTGTAATCAGGTTATCTAGTATGAGAAAACCTATTATAAACTTTGCTTGCTTGAGACAAACAACTCCCACTGCCATATTTTCTATCAAATTTGATAGAGCTCTAGATAACACTTTGAAGGACAAATTAAGTAAAGTAATAGGCCTCCAACCACCTACTATCCTTCTCCCATTGGAAATGAACTTAATAAAACCTCCATTTACTTGCACCCTCGGGTGCCATATTTCCAAAGCCTCTTGAGTCTTGACACATCCTTGGGAAATCATTGTTAATCATAGGCCAAAAGCCAAGTATAGGTCGCAGAGGAACCCATCCAAGCATGGTGATTTTCCCTTAGCCGTGTCTTGTAAGATTGTAACAACTTATCCCCCAGATGGGGTGACACCTGCCAACTCTATGCTATTTGGCACTCATGCGACGAGTGTAGTTAAAGTCCCTCGTCGCCAGCCTCCCCCTCTGTCATTTCATCATGCATAACATTCAAGTTGTGAGGGAGATAGTGCGTTGGGACAGCCAGGGACGATTAATGGCGCACATTCCGCACCAGTTATGGCTCTTCAAAGCAAGTACGAGGCAGCAGGGCGACATCACCTCAGCCTTCATGGCGCCTCTCCTTGTCATCTCACTGGTTTTCTTGAAGGTAAGCACTCGTTGTGGCTATTTGATCCTGCATTTGCATTTGGCTCTTCATCCTTTGCCTAAAATTTCCTTCTGCTGGAGTCGAGCCTCTGTTGATTTTACCTCCCCCTTGGCGCATGTATACAGCCTGTTTCTCACTATTTCTCTTTGTTGTGTCTACACCATGCCTCGCGAAAGGGGCAAGCCCAAACGCGGGCCGACCTACTACAGCTTTGTAGCCCGGCACTAATGTGCAGGCCTGCCCTTGGCCCCCTCTCTGCTTCCTGACCATTTTAGCAGCCCTATCGGCCCTCCCCACTCTGATCAAAATTGGCACGATGATGTCAGCTTCCCCTCGGCAATCTGGAGCCAATGCCTCAAATTCCCGACCCTGTGATAAACTTTGGTGGTTTTCCAGTAGAGGAGGAAATTCCTCCAAATTCGATGGAGGACATCAATGGGTCGACTGAACCAATCAGCAATGCCTTCCCCCTGGTCCATCTTGATACTGCTATGGGTGGTTGTGTGATAGAGGAAGAAATCCCTCCATAGTGGCAAGACAACTCCATTAAAGGGACAGCTACAAACGTCAGTGGGCCACTCAATGAGGCCACCAGGATAGAATTGGATGACTTCCTCGCTGAGGAGGAGATTCATCTGGATTTGTTCGAGGAAGAGCCAGTTCATCCATCCTTGACGGGCTGTGATCCGAGCTCCAAGCAAGATATCCCCAATCCTCGCAGATTTTCAGAGGACCATTTGCAACTGATTTTCAAGATGCGTCGGGAGATGGCGGACCAGCTTCAAAGCCAGCATGCCCTTAGTCGTCGTCTAAATATGTTGTTCGACTCCTTGTCAAACGAGCCTACAAAGAATCGTTGCCCAACTTGCTGCCAGTCGTTCTCCTTCATTTTCCACCATGATGGACGCCCGGGTTCGCCAAAAGTTTAGTTTTTTTACCGTCATGTTTTCAGGTCTAGATAGGATAGATTTACAGTTGAATTATGTTTTAGCAAGACTCTAGTTCTGGTATACTGGCTTATCTATAAGTTCTGCAAGCCACCTGTTCTGGTTTCCATGCATGTGGTAGAACAGGTGGCAGGTTTTGAAATATGTAACGACATGTATCGCTATTACATCTTTTTAAGGTAATACAAACTTTTTTATCTACAAAAAAAAAAGAATGGAACAACTTATGTTTTTCTAGTGGTCGCAACAAGAAACATTGCTCATACTCGAGTATTTTAACAGAACAATATTATTGATGCATTATTTGGCTATAAATTGATCAACATCACAGCCTATAGAAGTTTAAAAAAATTCTAGAAGTGTGCATGGCAAATGCATTCTATCTTCTCCTAGTTTTCAATAAAACCACCATCTTGAGCTTTATGTATAAGAATCCTTTCAAAGGCATATTTTAGCTTCGAATATTGGAAGCATATTTTTGTAGTATCATAGCCCTCCTCATTCAAATTGATCTTTGCTTTGATTCTAGCCCCCTTCACTCTATAAACCTCCAAAATTCAACGTCAATGGACAAGTCAAGAGGATCTTCTTCTAATCATTTCAAGCCTAGCTTAGCTAATATTTGAGATGGCTATACTTGGATTCATGCATCTTGTAATAATTTTTCCTCAACCCCTAAGAAACTTTGTTGTCTATAAAAAAAAAAACTTCCCATTGTATGATCCTACCCAAATTAGCCTACAAGCAAGATATGAGATTCCCCCTTGAAACTACCTAAATGCACCCATGGGATACTAGAAAACAAATTTTGTCAAGGCAAGGTAGAGACAAATCCAATTTTCCCCCAATGGTGCAAATGGGAAAATGATCTAGACTTCTTATAGAATCCTTCACTAAAATAGAACATCAAGAATTACATGTAAATATGGCCATGTGAAAATTTACAGAATATATCCAAACATGCTTTCACTGTACCCAAAGTAATCTTTCAATTGGACAAGGTATATCATAAACTTTCTTTCAAGATTATACATAAGGTTGATATTCGAGATCTCTAAAATCGACTTACAGTCTGCCCAACTCTTCCTTTCTATTAGCACAAGGATGCTAGCACAACTCAATCACCATCGCACTCCACCACACTATCTCCACCAATAATCCATTCAATTGTTGGCAATGATTGGGGCATCTGCTCCCACAATTGAATTACGCTCCTAGGATCATTAGTAAAATCCCTAGATGGCTCCAACAAGCATAATGTTAGCATCTAGCAAATAAGTCTCACCCACTAGAGTTGCAAGAATCCTCCATCTCAATAGCATTGCCGGACTAGATCCTTTACTAGCAGGCAAAAAAGATCACCCAGGCATCAGTGGCGGGTTACCTCTTCTAAACAACAGTGCAATGGGCAATCTAGATCTTCCCCTAGCTCTTCCTCGGGGCATCATTCTATTCTGAGTTTTCTTCATTCAACCTCGGATGTTAGGAGTGATAGATCTAGTGGACCATGATATACCTATATATTCTCCAGTCCCTGGATCCTTTCCTTCTATACATCTTCCTCTTGGTGAGACACTCGTACTTGGAGTCGAGGGTTTTTCATGCTTTAGCATTGATCTCAAGCCACTTTAATTTAATTTTTGTATCTTGCTCTTTATGTAGGATACATTTTGGTGCTCCTGCTTTGTATCGACAACATTGTATTTGGCAGTCCCATAGACCTAATTTTGTGGGCATCGATTGGACATTAATATTATTATCTTATCTTATCTGAATAAAGGATAGCATTTCCCTTTTGCAATATGCCATCTTTTCTTTGAAAAGAAGAACAAACTTTATCTACCTTTTGAGACCCACTTTACCAACTGATTTACTATCCTTAATTTGTTTCCCATTTTTACCTTTTATTTTTCCTATCATAGTCCAACCAACCTCTACATTGTTGGAAGCATCTGACTTTGAACGTATTTGTTGCTCGCTCCCTACTTTCTTGTATGAATCACTCCGTGACTTATTTGTCTTTCTTTCAATTCAGAACCAAAGCAGAGATGCTAGCTCTCCTTGCTTGAGTAGGAAAGGGGATCTTGTGTAACCATTCTTTGGCACCTAGATGTCAAAATATTGCTGTACATGTATAATGATTTGCAATGAAATATATGATCCATTTTCAACAAAATTGCATCAAGCCATTGATAAATCACGAATCCTTATAAGCACATCTTTGGCACACTACTATTTCTGCCTTGACAAATCTCTACCCTCTCAAGTTCTCAACGAATCTTCTTGGCCACCCAACAATTATGCATTCAAATATGTTCACAAATACATATCTAGGGAATGCTTGAAGCCATCCATCAAGTCTATCATATAAGAGGTACAAAAATTTCTAATTACATCAAACCTTGTAGAGTTTTAAGCAACTTGGTGATTAATTGTACATCACAAGCTTCGGATATATAGCAACATAGCTTACATAGGCTTCTAACTAGTGTTGCAAATATCTAGAGAAATTGGAGGGTTGCCAATTATTTGGCCATTCAAGCCCTAAATGAGAATTGGTAGTGAAAAAATCTCAAACTCTAGCACAAATAAATCCCAATAAACCTCGAAAAAGTTACTCATTTTGGTTACACTTGTTTACTCATTGCACATTACCATGTTTTTAATGTTCAACAAGTTTTCCACAAGTCAATATGCTCATTTCCCAAGTTGTTCCCCAAGTCCCACTTTTTGACACTAGCTGAGTTATTCCTCGGTCTAAGTTTTCCAACATTGGTCCTAACCATAGGACCTCATCTATATGAAAACCAAACAAGTTCAACAGCTCAAAAAAATGATGAAATAGGAAGCTTGTGCTTGGGAATGAACTTTCAAGCACTAACAGAGCTCACTTCATTATTTTTAATGCACTTTCAGAAATCTCGGGACAAGATTCAAACATTATGAGATTAGAAGCAAAATGGTTTAGATTGCTTGGGTCAAGATTTGGCCTTTTCCCATATGCCTTAGTCTAAATTGGAATTCGTTTTGGCAACTAATTGTAGCCTATGTCACCTCGAGTAGAGAAATAGGGGCAGATTTCGAAAATGGTACAAAGCTCACTTCACTATCTCCGATGCACTTTTGAAAATCTTAGGACAAGATTCAAACATTATGAGATTAGAAGAAAATGATTTTGACTAGTTGGATCCAGATTTGGCCTCTTTCCCATGTGTCTTGGTCTAAAGTGGGATTCATTTCCACGACTAGTTGTAGCCTATGTCGGAAAAATGACCCAAAAAAATCAAATTTTGAACTTATATTGGCCTTCTTTTCACAAACTTAGTTCATAAACATCACAATGTGATGATTTCTTGTTTCTGACAACCTTGACAATTTTTTCCAAAAAACAATTGCGACATTTAAAGAAAAAAACGTGATTTCTCATCACTTTAGTCAACCTCCTCCAAATATGCCCTCCTCTCTTTGGTTATGTGGGAAGTAGCACTTTACCACTACCCCACGTTGCTAGACCCCCCTCTCACTCACCAAAATACAAATCCAACCCAATGAATTGATGATACGATGAAGAATGCAAATCATACCATAAACAACTTCGCCACACCCTCCTACATGACCTCGCCTCTTATCCCAAACTCCAAAAATATTACCGTTATCTCCTTCGACACAAAAAAACATCTCTTTCTCCTTTAGAGGAGACGGGCATTAAGTACAACCCTTCATTGTTATCCAAAAATATTTTGGTACACCCTCTTACCTCAGCATTCTAGTCTACCCCCAACCTTGACCCCAGTCCATGTCTACCCATACTACCACCCTATATGACATCCCTAGACATCCCCCTATCCTGGTCACCTCTCCCCCATCTTCTTGTACCATGTTCTAGGGCTCAAATATATGACAGGCGATGTGCAACATGATCACCAACTAGGCAACAAATGAAGAAAGCTTCCAGGAAGAGTTTTTCAAGCATGGCATTCATCGAATAGTCCAATAGAGCATTGATATATTTAACCACATGGTCTGCTCAAGATTCCCACCTGCGTGGTCCCACCATACTGCCCACCCAATACACAAATTAGGGTCCAATGTTGATTCGAATAACTATCAGACTATCATGGTGGGCCACACTTTTTCCAAGCTATATGTCATTTCCCTCCATCAAAGACTATCAAAAATACTTGATGAGAGACTTCTTCGGAACAAGGGCTAGGCAAGCTTTTGACCACAGTCATCGACCATATTCACACTCTCATAGCCATCATAGAGGAAACAAGACATTGCTCTTCGAAATTTTTCTATTATTTTGTTGAATTTTGAAAAGCATTTGGCTCAATTTTGAGGACAATCTTGTTCTAGAGGAGACATTGGCATTTTAGACATTGACGACTTCGAATCCTTTTTGTAAGAGCATATCCAACTAGAGGATGCTTGCCTCCTTCATCATGTCTTGATCTCCATCCTACTTTTCATCAACAAGGTGGTGCTCTTGGCATCCACTCTGAAGGGTCTCCAAAGGAAACTAAATGCCTTATCTAGGTTTTGTGATCTTCGACAATTGACAATCAACATTGGTAAAATATTTACTGGCTTGAAGAGTGTCGTGTTGGATTTCAATTTCTCTTTCCAGGAGAAGGAGATTGAGATTAACCCTACTTCCATTCACAATAGGCATCCTACTTCCCAATCTTCTAGATCCAGATAGTCCTCTATTAGGGATTTCTTCACTTCGGCCACAAATGGTAGGAGAGATCCACCTACTGTCAATACCAATTCAAGGTGAGCATCTCCTCCTCATCAACAGACTATGATGCCTGCAAACCTTAAGCACATATCTCTAGGCAACTCCTATCAATGCATTTCTCCAAATTTTAGTGTTCTTGAGAAGGATCCTTTCTTCTCTTGGACTCCCACTCCCACCTTTGTATCTCTTTTTCTTAGATGATAGAATTTAGATTCTAGGTCTTTGACCTTAAGAGGTTAGATATGCTTTTATAGGAGTTCCAATCGCATCCCCACTATGTATTGTTTTTTATTTACCTAGCAGTCCCTTTGACCTATTTATGGTCACTTGTTGGTCATTAATAAAAGTATCTTATCTTATCCTATCTTATCTTACCTTATCCTATCTTGGAGATTTTTTTGTCTTGTGTTTGACATCACAATTTATCGTGATGTGGGTGATTTTTCGGCAATTTTTTCATATGTGGTTTATACATCTTGGAGTACTTCTACAGAGAAGATTGATGTTACAACTTAAAATACCTAGTCATTTTTTACATGTAAAAAGATCCTAACTCCCATAAGGGGTCAACAATGTCAATATTTAACCCAGTCAACCAGGTAAATATATACCACCATCCTTTGGGTCAAAAATGAAAGTATCTAGGAATCTTGCAACCTAAAAGTCCTTAGTGTAGGAAGAATGAAACCATGAAAAATTTGTTCTAGTCTTGTCGCTTTACTAAGTCTACTAGGGATTGGTCTCTTATGTTTTGTACCCAACTACTCCTATCTACCATCTCCCAGAACTCTACACTTTTAGGGTATTCCCTCAAGTTTCACACTACATGGCAATTGATCAAAGTTGATATACTCTACCTTATTGCACTTTACTTTCTGCATCTTGCCTTTTATAGGAGACCCTACATTACCAGAGTGTGGAGCGAAGCAAGAGCGTTTTAGGAAACGGGAGCGTCAGGAGTGTCATTTTCCAAAAATCTGAAGAGCTGGAGCGTCTCGAAAGCATATATATATGTGTGTGTGTGTGTGTACACATATATATACATATACGCATATATATATATATATATATATACACACACACACACATATATATATATATACATACATATGTGTGTGTGTGTGTGTGTGTGTGTGTGTACATACATATATGTATATATACATATATATTGCGTTTATATTATAAAAAAAACATGCAGAAAGTCAAATTAGCTGCAAAATATATGAAAATATGCATATTTGTGGTACTTGTAGATGAATACTACATTATTATGAAGTTAGAAATGCTATCCATACTCCATAGTATATTAATGATCATATCAAAACTTTGAAAGAAAGCATTACGAATAAACAAGCAAGGACATTTAAATTACAAGCAATGTTCCACCATCGCTTATATTGGGATCCACATCATTAGTATCATCCTTCATCCTTTGCCTCTTGTCTAGCCTTTGCTTCTAGCTCGATCCTCTAGGGACATCAGTCGACACCACCCAATTTTGATGAAACTACCTAATCCTAGCCTTAAAATATGGTAGAAAAAGCTTAACATGCCTAATCAATGATTTTGGTTTGAGTGAAGGGTTCATTTTTGCTAAGTCCATGACAAAGGAGTTTAACAATCAACACCACCAACATTGGGGTACATAAAGGGCTTCGTGCTCTTTATTAAATGCCCATCACATACCCTCATACGTGATAGAATCCAATGAAAATTTTGCAATCCCATCAATCAATCCTGAAATCCTAAAAACGGTTAAGTCTGCTGAATTTTGAATGGGATGTGAAATTCTACTTTCTCCATGTGAAGTCCAATGAGGTTGGAACCACTCTCAAACATCCTAAAACAATTAATGGTAATGTTAAAAATTTAAGTAAAAGGAGAATAAAAATGAAAAATAAAGGAAATGTCAACTTTAAGAATTTAACAATATCATTAGGGAGCATCTAGGGAGCACCCAGGGAGCGTGGCACTCCCAAAAGGGCAAGTAACGTCCCAAAATTTCCTGGAGCGCGCTCCAAAGGTGGCTTCCAGGGTGCTCCAACTCGGAGTGAGCTTCAGAGCTCCGAAGCGAGGGGGACGCTTCTGGTAACTATGAGGAGACCTTTTGGTACTCTCGCATTGTATTGGCATCAGTGTACTCAGCAGTCCCTTTGACCTACTTTTGTTGTCATTAGTCGGTCATTAATAAAATTATCTTATCTCATCTTTATCTTATCTATCACATATGGAAGACACAAAATGAATGTTCATTCACAAATGCACATCATAACACATCTTTTACCTAGTATGATAGCTATCTAATCTGTGTCCAAGAGGGATATTGAGCCTACATATGAAAGTTGACTATGTCAACCTTAACCATAACTTAGTATTACAATAAATGATGACCCTAGCCATAATTAGTGCTTAACAATATGCATTAATGACACAAGTGAGAAGGCCATGGCCACATGTGAAGACTACACCATTCTCAACACCTGGCCCATGAGAGATCATGTTTTTAAAATAGTGCGATACTACAAGGAGAACCAAGGATGGTCCATATTTGATGGGCCTTTTAAAAGAGTCTATTGAAAAGGTTGAACAAGAAATTATTGTTAAAATTGTAACAAATATTGCAATTAATCATATACTTGCAAGGGTATGACTGAGGAAGAGTAACAAAATATATTTTGGACTCCTTTTGTTATTCACTGCATGAACCTTTTGCTTAAAGATATCGATAACATTGTATGATATGGCAAAGAGTAAATGAAAGAAAGATATTACAAAGCTTCATTATTAATCATGCAACACTTGTGGGAATTTATTGAAACTATGCCACCTTGCAACTTATGCAAAGTGCAAAGACAATAATTGCATCCAACCTTTATGTTGAAGGGTCTCTTAAAAGTGCACAAATTCTTAACATAAGATAATTTTATTAATGCCCACGAATGACCAAAAAGGTAGGTCAATGGGACTCGAAAGTACAGGTAGTAATAATAAATTGTAGGAGTACCAAAGCAACTCCTATAAGCTAAATGCTAAAAGGTATGCACAAGATAAAAGAAGCTAAACCACTAAATGAGAGAAGTAAACAATAACATAAAGCCAAAAATAACAAGATAAAAGACTGCATATCACTAGAAACGAGTAAGGAATGAGGGAGAAAAGGAAGCCCCTACACCCATATCAAATATAGAGGTGGACATAAAGGAGGAAGAGGATGGAACTATTCCTACGAGATCATCAACCATGGAAAAGAATCCAATACATTGTCTAACAATGTCCTCGAGGGAGAGTCCAAGTCTAAAATCATTTAAGTGTGGAACCCTAGGAGGAAGTTTGGAGCAATCTACTAGTACTCTCCTAACACTCGACGCCACCAGAAAGACTCTAATGATGACAAACTAGTGCCTCGTAGGATAGGGGTGTGAGCAACTGCCCTATGTTGATATTGGGAACTAAATCTCCCCAAGGGCCTCATGGGGGCAGGTATGTTAGCCGAGAAGTGAGATAAGGTTCGTGGTCTAATAGAACTAGTATCACGAGTCTTTGCATGTTGCTTGTTGCCACCAATAAATGGGACAGAAGGAAAGAAAGAAGTGATACGCCTGATGGAGTTTGTTCGAGGAAGTCCTCGTAAGCTAGAAGATCTATTTCCTAACACCTAACTCACAAAGAGAGATAAGCATTTAATGAGGATAGAGGAAGAAAGTAGTGAGGTAACCCCTTGATCCCTAGTAAAGGTAGTGGAAACTTCCTCTGATCTCATTGTAAATGGGACTCTGAAGATGAGGTGCTTCTCTGACTCAACCTCCTGCAAGGGACACAGCCAACGAATCCCACTTGAATGTGAGATATGATGATTTGTCTCATTTCGAAGCTGGTGAGAGTAAACTATGAACTAGCCAATTCTAAGGCTATGCACCCAATGTCTCTATGTCTACGCAACTCTGATAACAAGGTCATCACTCAACTGAGTGGGTGCTAGAAGTAGAAGGTCGTCTTAGGGCTAAGGCTCTAGGGGGGCAATCCAACTGACCCAAAATATACTACCAATAATATCCTCTTAGAGATATGGTAGTTTCCATTCAATGGAAAGGGTGGAATGAGTCATATTCTGGTGATGGTAAATAAGTTGAGGATCTTATCATTGGTCATTTATCTTAGGAATTTTGGATGCAAGCGAAGGATATGGTGACCATCATTGCTCCTATTGTGAATACCATGTGGACGTTTGACGGTGATCAACCATGCCTAATTGATGTATTTGAGTGCCCAAGATCTGATGAGGGACGAGCTTCATGAAATTATGTTTGATGAACATTCTCAGATCAACATGGCAACCAAGGATGTAGTGAGAGATTTTAGCCTCACAATATGGTAGATACTTCGTAGCCATCTTCATTCAATGACATTTTTACATTGGAACAACTTCATCAACAAGTGTTCAGATCGTGACGAGCATACTACCTTAAAAATTGGGTTGGGAAAATATGTGAGATTAGAGAGCTGCTTTGCAAATGAGCACTATACATATAACAAGAAAATACTTGGGCTTATAAATTTTTGTGGCTTTGGTTGTGTGGCTATTCATCTTATTTTGCAAGTAAATCCAAACCAATCTTGAATCTTTTATTTAAAAAATCAAAATGTTATGTACATTCTTTTTTCAAGTTTCTATTATTTAATTTTAATAGCACCATGTCCATTTTGATTTGCAGGGAACTAGCTCATCAACATGTGAGTGAAACTCAAGTGAGTTTCGTTCATCCATTTTGTTAAGAGGAACCTCCTAACCTCTCAAAAAGCTCAAGATGTGGTGTATGTTCACTCAAATCTTCACCTTCTATCTTGACAATGGCCAACTACCTTGTTGGACCCACTAGGTTGTGGGAATATGGACTGTTCTCAAAATGGTGACAAGGATGAGTTGCCTTTGGAGGTGTTGCAAGCGAATGCAAAAGACATGTTAGAAGGCCCCATTGATAATAATATTGATAATGGTTAAAGCAGTGACTCTGGGGCTAGCTCAACTTTCATTCCAAATGAGCCAACAAATGACATGGATGAATAGTATTCTATTTGTAGGCCTTTCAATAGATGAATTGAACATTATGACTTGATCTATGAACTTTTTGTTATGAAAATGATATATCTTTGTAGAAATTTGAATGATTGGTAATATTTTTGTATGATGATAGTTAAAATCTAATAATTATTGCACAAGTATCCAACCTTGGGCACTTGAGTAACTTGAAACCCTATACCCTAAGGGGGGGAATAAAACGTTTCTTATTCCAGTAAAGCAAAGTCATTAAAATTTAACAAAAATATTATTAAATACGCACATAACACATACGCAGAAATATCCACCGAGAGATAGAGAGAGAGAGAGAGAGAGAGAAAGAGATGAAATGAAATTTATATTAATGTCCACTAAAGGCCAAACTAGGTCAAAGGGACTAGAGATTACACCAATCATAACAATCCCATATAAAAACAAGGGGGATGTAGGCCCCCTAAAATGAAAATACAACAGGCAATGAAAAAACACAATCTGAATGTACAAGTAGGTTATCCGGAGGGGGCAACCCTAGAGAGTAGAAGAGAGTCAGTGAAGAAACAATATCTCGAATAAGTGCATCTGCAACCAAAAGAGGGGGAGAAGCAATCCTTACTCATCCTTTGGATCAATAATATGAATACTCATACCCAATCAATACATAGAACAGAGAAAGATATTAACAGATTATTCAATCTTGTGTGAAAGTCAATATGTAGAGATGTCCCATTAAAGAGACGTAGGTTACAAAATTATTGTTAATTTTAATGACAAAAATCAGCAAGCTAATATTCTGTCAAACACTTAGCAACCAAGAGATAACTGTCTTGCATGAACTTCTGAAATGTCTCAAACCCACATTCAGAAATTTCCATAAACAGAAATACACATTGCTAAGCAAATATGCAGCGGAAATAAACACAATGGACAGCATTCAATAACCCATGAAAAACTCAGAAATTTAGGCAAATGCCAAGGAAAACCCCAATGTGGGGAAACCTAACGAGAGAGAGAAAGATTTTATTATTCAGCTTCAGGAAAGTACATATTAGCAGCAAACTAACAATTCCCAACCAAGAAAAAATACCTCACAGCAACAAATTTGTCCCCACAATCTTTTGCCTTGAAAATCGTGCCCAAATCCGCACAATGGTACAGCCTCCTCAAAATCAATGCCTAGAAAACTGTGCCAATAGTTGGTTGTACGGCCTGCATAGTACAGCCCAACAGCAACAAGAAAACCCACAAAAACATCCTCGATTTTCGTGCCAAATGTTGCCTTGAAAATCGTGCCCTATCTTCTTGGTGTACGAACTGTACGGATCTGTATAGTATGGCCCAGCAGCAGCAAATGAGAACTGCACTCACACAGAAAATTGCCCTTGGAATTTGTGCTCAATTTGTCTTGGGAAATGTGCCCACCAAGCTGCTCACTTTCCTCTCGAAAAATCTCTCTCAATCTACTTCACTTGTATCTTGCACACTACCCAATGCATTCTTTTATAAATCTGAAAATGACTTTTTCCCTCCAAAGTGTCTTTTCACCTTCCCAACCCTAAATCTAAAGGCCAAGATCTAATCTTGCCTTTTTCAAGATCAAGAGTCATGATTCATTCCCTCCAAAATGAATCACTTAAAATATTAAAGTAATTTCACTTTATTACATAAGTGCACTTTATGAAATAAAGTCACATTAAAATTAGAAGGTTCACTTTATTAAAAAGTCACTTTAATAAAAAGAACAACTTTTACAACTTTATAAAAACCCATTACAAAGTTAAGTGCCTAGTAGTGTAAACATAAGGTTACATCCGCATACAAGACAAAACATGTAGAGTACCTTCAGAGCTAAAAAGATAACACTCCCTCTTAATGAGGGATGTAATCATTGCCATCTCCATCATCTAGTCCCATCACACTGTGCTCTGTAGGAGCTCCCTCTGAACCTGGAGTTATCCTCAACACTTGCACAGAACTCGAACTAGAAGATCTTCTCCTGGCAACTACCCGGAACCTTGAGCTCCTTGGAGAATCCACTCCATCCTGAGCATTGGTTCGACCACACTGGCTGAGCCTCCTGCTAGTGCTCAGAAGATACTCGCTCTCTTTTCTCGGAATGCAAGACTGAATCCTTGGTGCCGCCGCAGTCTCAGGAGCCTCTTCATGCTCCTCATCCGACATTGAATCATACACTGAAGGTTGTCCTCGCAACATATACAACCTATTCACTCGAACACCGATCAGCTGCAGTTCCACTGGGTCCACTCCCTCCCTATAGATAAAGACATGTTCCCTCTTGAACAATGTGCAATATCCTAGATCCTCCAAGGCTGAGACTGAGAGTAAGTTAACCCTCAACCCTGGAACAAAGAGAACTCCATCAAGCTCCAGGAATCTTCCATACTCGAGTTGGAATCTAACCCTTCCAACTCCACGTACATCTCGCGCCATACCACCTTCATTTACCACCTGTCGGTCAGGACCCATCTCTGTGAATTAAGGAATACTCGCTAGATTCTCGTCATGTGGAAAGAGGCTCCACTATCCACAATCCATTTGATATCACCTCCAAATCCTCCGCTACCGACACTGGAAACTAGGGTAACCAAAGAAAATTCCTTGTCAAACTTGGAAGTAAAGTCATCCATGGTTGTTGTAGCAGCTGTCTCGGACCCCTCTGGTTCCTTCTTCTTTTTCTTCCTCTCAGGACAATGAGAAGCAAGGTGCCCCAACTGGTTACAACAATAGCATGTGACTTTACTTTGGTCCCATCACACTGTGCTCTGTAGGAGCTCCCTCTGAACCTGGAGTTATCCTCAACACTTACACAGAACTCGAACTAGAAGATCTTCTCCAGGAAACTACCCGGAACCCTGAGCTCCTTGGAGAATCCACTCCATCCTGAGCATTGGTTCGACCACACTGGCTAATCCTCCTGCCAGTGCTCAGAAGAGACTCGCTCTCGTCTCTCGGAATGCAAGACTGAATCCTTGGCGCCATCACAGCCTGAGGAGCCTCCTCATGCTCCTCATCCAACATTGAATCATACATTGAAGGTTGTCCTCACAACATATACAACTTGTCGGAATTTAAGACTGAATCCTTGGCGCCACCACAGTCTCAGGAGCCTCCTCATGCTCCTCATCCAACGTTGAATCATACATTGAAGGTTGTCCTCACAACATATACAACTTGTTCACTCGATCACCAATCAGTTGCAGTTCCACCGGGTCCACTCCCTCCATGTAGATAAAGACATGTTCCCTCTTGAACAATGTGCAATATCCTAGATCCTCCAAGGATGAGACTGCGAGTAAGTTAACCCTCAACCCTGGAACAAAGATAACTCCATCAAGCTCCAGGAATCCTCCATACTCGAGTTGGAATCTAACCCTTCCAACTCCACATACATCCCACGCCATACCACCTTCATTTACCACCTGTCGATCAGGACCCATCTCTGTGATATTAAGGAATACTCGCCAGATTCTCGTCATGTGGCAAGAGGCTCCACTATCCACAATCCATCTGATATCACCTCCAAATCCTTCGCTACCGACACTGGAAACTAGGGTAACCAAAGAAAATTCCTTGTCAAACTTGTTATGTAAAGTCCTCCATGGCTATTGTAGCAGTTGTCTCAGGCCCCTTTGGTTCCTTCTTCTTCTTCTTCCTCTCAAGACAATGAGAAGCAAGGTGCCCCAACTGGTTACAACAATAGCATCTGACTTTACTCAAGTCCCTTCCGAAACTTCCTTTCTTCTTGCTCTTTGTGGCAAGAGAAACATTCTCATCAGCTCCATCTGTCTTTTGTTCAGTGCTCTGAGATCCTTCCCAGATCTCCTCCCGAGTGAAATCATCCCACAGTCTGCTCCAATCTGGAAGATGTTCACGACCCACCACACACCACGAAGACTTCCCATTCCTTGGTGAAGCCTTTCAAGGCTATCCTCACCAATTCTGAGTCTGATATGACCTCTCCAACAGTTGTCACCTCATCTTTCACTTGAGCTACTCGAGTAAGATAAGAAGAAACACTCTCCTCCTTCCCCATCTTGGTATCATGCAGCTTAGCCTTCAAGGCCATCTTTCGATTCTCATTCTTCGCCTCAAATAAGTTCTTAAGTGCATCCCACATCTCCTTGGTTGTCTTCTTCTCAGCCAAGCGTAGGATAAGATGATCCTTCACCCCATCCAGAATAATCCTCTGAGCCTTGGCCTCCTTGACCAAGGCTCAGAGGATCTGTTGCGGGAGCCACAACAACAGAGTTGACATAGTTCCAAATCTTGTTCTCCTTGAGAACCGCTGACATCCGGACCTTCCACTGCAAATAGTTGGAAATGCCATCCAACTGATCCTCAAATCTAATGCTTGCAGCCATATTCTCTGTCACAACTCAAGGAAAACAATCACAAATTTTCCCCCTTCAACTTTGCCCAAAAATCCCACTGTTCACTGTCAGTCAGAGACCAAGCTATGATACCATGTTAATTTTAATGACAAAAATCAGCAAGCTATTATTTTGTCAAACACTTAGCAAGCTAGAGATAACTGTCTTGCATGAACTTCCGAAATGTCTCAAACCCACATTCAGAAATTTCCATAAGCAGAATTACACATTGCTAAGCAAATATGCAGCGGAAATAAACACAATGGACAGCATTCAATAACCCATGAAAAACTCAGAAATTTAGGCAAATGCCAGGGAAAACCCCAATGTGGGGAAACCCAACGAGAGAGAAAGAGAGAGAGAGATTTTATTATTCATCTTCAGGTAAGTACATATCAGCAGCAAACTAACAATTCCCAGCCAAGAAAAAATACCTCACAACACCAAGCCTATCCCCACAATATTCTGCCTTGAAAATCGTTCCCAAATCCGTACAGTTGTACGGCCTCCTCAAAATCAGCACCTAGAAAACCGTGCCAACAGTTGGTTGTACGGCCTACACAGTACGGCCCAGCAGCAACAAGAAAACCCACAAAAACATCCTCGATTTCCGTGCCAAAAGGCTGCCTTGAAAATCGTGCCCTCTCTTGTTGTACAGACTGTACGGATCCATACAGTACGGCCCATCAGCAGCAAATGAGAACTGCACTCACACAGAAAATTTCCCTTGGAATTTGTGCCCACTTTGTCTTGAGAAATGTGCCCACCAAGCTGCTCACTTTCCTCTCTCAAGCTCTCTCGAAAATCTCTCTCAATCTACTTCACTTGTATCTTGCACACTACCCAATGCATTCTTTTATAAATCTGAAAATGACTTTTTCCCTCCAAAGTGTCTTTTCACCTTCCCAACCCTAAATCTAAAGGCCAAGATCTAATCTTGCCTTTTTCAAGATCAAGGGTCATGATTCATTCCCTCCAAAATGAATCACTAAAATCTTTAAAGTAATTTCACTTTATTACATAAGTGCACTTTATGAAATAAAGTCACTTTAAAATTAGAAGGTACACTTTATTAAAAAGTCACTTTAATAAAATAACCACTTTTACAACTTTATAAAAACCCATTACAAAGTTAAGTGCCTAGTAGAGTAAACAAAGGTACATCCACATACAAGACAAAACATGCGGAGTACGACAAAACATGCGGAGTACCTCCCGAGCTAAAAAGCTAACAATTACTTATGTAACTATAATGTGACAAGTGACTAATTAGCCATAGTTACATGAACCATGGGTGTGATAGGAATCAGCAGAAGAATCCGGCGTGGGTGCAGCACTCATCCAGAAATTAGGAATCTGGGAATTGGAACTGTAATCCTAATTTTTTTATAATTATATTGAAAATTGAAACTTTATATTGAAAAAAAAAAAATCTGAACTAAAGTATATCAACTGTTTAGCTTTCATATTCTTATTGCTAATTGGGGAATGGGATTCATCAATAGTAAATATTAAATTCCATTCCTAGACTGAACTGATAGACTGAGACCATTGTTGTTGTTTATTCATTATTTGCCGGTGGTGTATTTCTCTAGCCTATTGGTGATTTTTTTCAGCTGCTGTTAGCTAAATTAGTAAATTAATAAATAGTATATACCATAATAAAAAATAACGGAACACAGATGCTGGCAGATCCACACTGCACAGAATAGAATTTCAAGTA
The DNA here is from genome assembly GCA_032191745.1 of Picea mariana. Lineage (NCBI taxonomy): Eukaryota > Viridiplantae > Streptophyta > Pinopsida > Pinales > Pinaceae > Picea > Picea mariana. The sequence goes on from JASDQU010103132.1 coordinate 431,863, forward strand.
AGTCTGAGGTGTGATGGTTTATTCCTCAATCTGATTCTATCATTTTAGAACATTAGTTTATGAAACTCAAAAAAGCTATGTGACATCCTACTGCTACAGGCTATCACTAGATTTTATTATTTTCGAGTTTCGACTAATAGCAGTGCAAAATTTAGATGCAATTAAAACATTTCCAGTTCTTGCTCATCTCATACAATATGTTTTGGAATATGTGATGTCTATTGGCAATTACTTATTAGCCTATTTGTGTTATGATGTAATGCTTGTTTTTGTTAAAATTAAAATGCAATGCTTATTTCAATGAACATGAAAGATAATATAAAATCCAGCCTTTATCATATAGTATACAGTATTATGATTTGTGAGTCATACATATTACACAGGTTACAGTTTGCAGCCTGTTGCCGCCTTTATACACACCTGGGTAACGTGGAAGAAATCTTCAATCCACTTGGTGTGTCCTTGGAGGCAAGTCTTGAGTCAAGGTGCTGTCACCTGATCCTCAACTCCTCCGTCTAGGCCAACTCCTAGCAAAGCCAAGGGGGGTAGTCCCTAAATAAACTAAACTAAGGCTCAAAACTAAATCTAAGCACAATTAGTGTTCTAGGAGTTTATTGCAATAAGAACAAGATAATCAAAATCAATCTATATTATAAAGATGCTTAAATATTACAAAGTAAAGAAAAGGTCTTTTCTTTCTTGTTTATTAAGCTCTAATTGTCATTTTAGTGTAATTTTTACTTGGATTTTTTTTTACAAATTTTTGTACATTGACTAACATATTTTGCAGGGTCTTTAAATAGCTTTTTGGGCATCTTTTGCCCCAATTAACTTGTTGTTTTTGCAGGTTTGGTGAAAAAACAAGGGGATATGCTGCCCATTTTTTGATACACAATGCACATACAGTAGTCACTAACAGCATACCCAGGTACTAACACTGAACATACACAGGCTACAAGCTACAGGCTTACAGCAGAGTTATCCATTTGCTAACCTTCCAATCACCTTCTCACTGTGAAATGCTATCCATGTGCCAAGTCACTTCCTTCAGTCTTCAATGTGCCACAGGAATGGAGTCTTGGAGGTGCCAGCAGTTAAAACTCAACGCCAAACGAGAACTCAGAACTAAGAAAAGAAAAGCAATCCCACGCTTCGGTGTTCTCTTTGTTTTTTCTCGTAAATCTCATGTGCAAAAAAACACTGATCTTTTGTTACCAAATGCAAATTGCAAGGTAGGCTCAGCTAGGATTTTTGCTATGGTTTATTTAGGATCGTGGGCCTCTCTCCCTTTCCACGTGCTCAAGGAAACAGTGAAAAATCCTTTGTTTTTATGTGTTTATTGAGTGATATGCTAGAATGGTTCTTGTGGAAGGAACAGATTCCCAACTTTAGGTAATCGTTTTCTTCCATTGGAACCGATTCCCTTAAAATCTATTATGATTCTGTTATTGGGATCCGGATCCATTTTAACTAGAAACAGATCCTATTTTCCAAAATGAATCCTATCCAAAATGCCAAAAAACTCGTGAATCGGATCTGAATCAACGAATCCACGATTCTGAGGCGATTTGGATGTAGGTGTGGGGGTGTGTTAACCCCTAGATTTTCACCCTTGAAAATCTTGAGAGTTAAGAGCCAGCATGCATTATTTGGCTAGCATTCAGAGATTTTCCCAGAGTTTAGCACTTGTGTGAATCAGAGGTTGGTTCCCATCAAAGACAAGTACAAGACCGGTATATGGTTGTTTTTGTTTTAGAGTTATAACTAGCACAGTTTCACAGGATTTGAGAGAGATTTCTGTATATAGCAGGTGACCCTACTTTTTAGAAGACAATGACAAGACACTCATTTGACAGTTTGGAACATACAGTGTTGGTCCTTGCATGATACTGAGCCCAATGGCCTTTTTCTGGGCGACATGCAAGTGCTTTCTATTTTTAGCAGGTCGAGCTCCATGCCTCAGATCAAGATTTTGAGAGTACAGTATTGATCCTAGAGACATTCTAAGTCTTTTGGACCTTTTTCGGGATGACTTGTCAGCATTTTCTATTTTTAGCAAGTAGAGCACCAGGACTTGCATGTCAATTATGATTGTGTATTTGGAATCCTCACAGAAAATTGAATCCGATGAGTATGATATCATTGACATGCAATGAGATTCTATTTTTAAACATATGACACACGGCGTGTTCTCCTAGTCATCCTGGACGTTTTTGGCAGTTTCCTATTTTTAAGAGACAGACCCTATTTTTAGCAGTTTATATTTATAGCAGGGGTGATCGACTACAAAGGTGACAAGTGGCAAGGTCAAATTCTGACATGTGGCAGTGATATAGTGTGAGATGTGCCCTGTACTTGGCGTCATTTAATGAGGGGCACACTTTCCAAGGGTAAAAGCATTAAAGTGGAGAATTAATTAATTAAAAAGGGCGTGTGGATGAGGTGGCAGTCTCGTGGACGTGATTGAGCCAATCAAGGCTTAAATCACTCACTAATTTCCTCTCACTAGTCATTAACTCACTTTTCATGCATAAATCCCATTAAAAACCTTCTAATTATCTCTTAAACGCTAAATCCCAAAACAATAGGGTGCATTCCCCCCCATTGGCTAGCTCATGCATATCTTAGTCATTTTTAGCCCAAGAACATGTGTTGGACTCCTAAATTTGTCCTCCATGCATTTCTCTTTCTCCTTAAAGTCAAAGCGCATGCGTTGAACCTCTCATTAAGTATCTTTCATTCCACAAGTGCGCCCTCACTCTCCCTTTCTTATCACACATGTGGCGCATCTCTTGAGTTACACCTCCTCTTCTCTCCATGCATGCGCCACCTACCTTCCTATCTCCTATTCCCTTGCACATTCCTCCTCACATGCGCCTCCCTAAGGCCCTAAAAACTCCACACATGCTCTATTCCTCACTTCCTCACTCTAGAGTGCACCTCCTCCTATATTTTAGGGCGCATTCTCTCATTCATGCGCACTTACTCTTCTCCCTTATTCACTTAACTCGTTCTTCCATGCTACCATGCACTCAAACTTGTCCCTAATCTTCTATTTTTGCCTCTCTTCATCTCTTATTTTCTATTCTCACTCCAAACTCTCCACTTCAAATTCCCATGATGTGCCCTCTCTCCTAGAAAATAGGGTGCATTCCTCCTTTATCACACATCTACTCTCCTCTTTAACTCTCACACGTGGGAGTTTATTTTTCTCTCACACTCACTTGCCTTTGTGCATTTTTTTCCCACTCACACTTCCCTCCCTCATGCGCATACCTTCCTCCTATAGCCTCTCATGCGTCCTGACTCCTCACACTCTCCATTGGTAAAGTGTGCCCCCTAGAGCTATATACTGGAGGTCTGACATGGATTATGGGTTAGATTTTTGCAGCAGCGGCATACACTTATTCACTTTCTTCTCTTTCATTCTCTCTAGTCTAGCTACTCTCTCTTTGAGCAAGGATAGTCATTGTACCGGTTGTATTTGGGGTATTTCTCCTTGAATTAACACATTCTTCATCGTTGTTTTTTCTGTTATATCAGCTCATATTGGAGGCTGGAAAAGTATGCTAATAGGGTGTCCTGAGTCGAATCCAATATCTTTGTAATTAACTCTTAAGTCACTTTGTTATGTCACCACTTTATTAACATAACATAAAGTACCTATTCATAACTTAAAGTCTTAAGCAATGTAATACAAGATATTTACCATTATAAAATATACTCTAAACCCTCCCTTGATTGTCATATTAAACACAATTGCTTGTCCAAGACATAACCAACTTATCTGGACCAAGCATGTTGTAGAAGACTCGATAACCTGCCTCTGAGTTGTGCAAACAATCAACAACTAGAAATAAAGAAAATGGTAGTCTACTTGTTGCAAATCCTCCAAACTACTATCCATTATGTCACCCTTCAATGCCTCCTATACACACCACACACCCCTTTCAATTGCACTACAAACATCAAATTCAAAAGTTGCCACAACAAACCACCTATTTGACCATTGACTCATTATTGTGGAGTGCTCAACCTATGGACCCAAACATAACCAATAAAGAGTTGCATATCATTGTTGTGGAGTGCTCAACCTATCAAGGCCTCTTTCCACACCTTTACACGCATCTATTGGAGGATGTCTCATCTTAGAGCCACATGTGCTACCTCATGAGGATTGTCACTTGGTCTTTGCATGATTTGAGAAGAATGTTTCTCCTTGGAGAGATACACATCCCACAATGGAAGAGAGCTAGGAGGTTTCAAACACTAGATCTGGTGTTCCATTGCATATTTTGAGGATTATGGTTATGGAGTGCTACAATTGGAAGCCATGGAAGCTAGACATTGGAGCTTTGACTTATTTTCATCCCTTTTTAATGGAGATACCCTACCTTGTGGAGATTTGTCTTGTTGGAGATTATACATATGTGGCTTGTACACCACTTCTTTATGTATTGTTGACTATGTCATGTGGAGGATATTACTTCCTTGCTCCTCCCTAGGATAGAGATAGGGTTTGCCTTAGATATTATTATTTTGTTGTAGATAAAGATGGAGCTCAAACCTATATAAGGGTTTTTCTCTCTTCATTATTTCTCGTGGTTGGATTGGTGAAGAGTCTCCCCTCTTGGAGCTTTGTTGAATATCTTTTTTGGAGGATTAATGGAAATTTCAAGCATTCCTGCTTATCATATGTGAAGTTATATTTTATTTCTAATTGTTGTTGGTGGATGCTAGGAGTTGCGTGTAAAAACCTTGTTACAAGAAGCCATAAAGAAGGGTCCATTTACCATATGTGGAAAGGTAATTTGAGAGATCTTCTCCTCCTAATCCCCTTTGATGTCATATTTCTGAAAGTATTGTCTTGCATCTATCATCTTGTTAAGAGTTGTTGTTGGATCAATACTTCATTGTAGGACTCACTCTTATAACATTGTTTTAGTGTGGTACCTTTATGGACCCCTCCAAGTACATTTCTTCATCATTTAACAAGTTAATGCTTATTGTGGCAAATATAACAGCTCTATGTCTCTTAACTATTCATGAATTGCTCCCTTTGGTTTGGCCTCTTGACTCCATTGGCCTAAAATTGGATAGGCACTAATCCCCTATCTTCCATCATCCTTTTATTCTCATTATACTACAAAAAGACACAAAAACATTGTTTTGCTAGAGCTATCTCTTCACATCACTTTTGAAATTCATTGTTAAAGCTTTGATAATCCTAATTGCTAGGGATACCCCCCATGAGTTGGAGAAGAGACACCCAAAAGTGAGAGGATAGGTTGCTTAGGTGACAATGGTGAACATCCTAGTAGTTCCCCCTCAAGTTGCACCTTGTGGATTAGGGCTTTTATGATTAAGTGCGAGTTGGGGATGTAACAGTGCGCACACAATGGAGTAGTTGGTTGCTTGATTAGGAGAGGTATCAACCTTGGAGAATAGGCACTTAGCCCTAAGAATTGGGACCATGTGGCATACACCTTGGAGGTTGGATACTTGACTTGAGGACGAATGGGTTGAGAATCATACTTCATGGAGGTTAGTTGTGAAATCGAACACATATGTTGAGGAGAAACACTAGAGCACGTAACTACCTTGGCACGCATGTTGAGGAGCACTAGGCCAATGTTATCATAACCAGACCAGTCATCGAACCAATCAACCCCGAAAACTTGAAGCAAACCAAAATCGGGAAATAAACAGAACACAACCAGTGGGTCCAAGTCCATCAAAGATAGGTTTTCATTGTCAAATGTTGGAGGTTGAGTCTCCACAACCCACTTTGATGAGGGATTAAATCATCCAATACTATGATGCTTGATTCAGGAGTCTTGTTCAACAATTGGTTGTGCCTCAACCTAAGGTTGTACTGAACATAAACCATATCATTCAACCTTTTTTGCTTCAAACGATTTCTCTTCTTGGTGTGTATAAACTCAAAAACACTCCAATTGTGTTCACATCTAGAAGCATTGCATGTCTAGCTCAATATCTGAATTGCAAATCAGGGCACTGGCTACCAAACTGCCCCCACCAATAGGCTACAATAGGAGTTGAAGGAAAAAATGTTTGGTGCGATACTTAGCTTGAAGAAGACTTGGAGCTCACATGGAGTGCTAAAAGAGTAGAGGAGTCTTGGAGCTTGGTGTGATGCTTAGCTTGAAGAAGACTTGGAGCTTATGTTGATGTACTCCTGATATTCCATTGTAACATTGTCTAAAGCTCTTGGTGTTTGTGTGATGCTTTGCTTGAAGAAGACTAGGAGCTTATGTTGATGTACTCTTGATATTCCATTGTAATATTGTCTAGAGGTCTTGGTTATTATGTGATACAAGAGAAGAAGACCTAGGGTTTGTGGGATGCAAACCCTAGAATGGACAAGAAGTTCATCATGGAGTCTTTGTACTTGTGTGATGCAAGAAGGTCTAGGGTTTGAGTAATGTAAACCATAGAGTAAGACATGAGGGCTAGAGTAGCTAACAAGACCAAGGGCTTGTGTGATGCAAGCTTGAAGAATCTCCTAGAAAACTTGTGTGATGCAAGGGGGAGATCTGTGCCCTTGGTGACTAAAGTCTTTATGATCTCAATCAAAAAGTAAATTGTTGAATTTAATTACTGCAAAAATAAATTTCAAACTATAGCATTAATCACAAGATAGTTGGAAACTAAATAGCAGAAGCATAAAAGTTAATTTCACACAACACAAGTAGTTACTCCTTCAAAACTATATTTTCATTCCTTTGAAAAATATATAAGGAAACCTCCACAAGTGTCCAAAAAAACAGCAATGCATGGATACCAAAAAAACCCTCAAACTGAGCGGAACAACCCATTGGGAGAGTATGGCTTGTTGTATGGACACTGGTACGGTTCTATCCGTACGACTATACAGATTTGTATTGTACTCTTCGTACAACTGTACGGAACTGTTCTATACATTGCACGAGACTGTGTGCTGCCGAAAATGTCTCTTTCCTGGGCTACCTGCTCTCTCTCCTTCTCTGTCGCTCAACCTACTCAAGTGTTCAAGTGTATTTGAACTCTATCTTAACCTATCTTTATAGTTTTAGCTAAGACCAAAACCCTAATCTATTTCTGAGATTACTCCTAGTCTAAGTCATGCATGAATGAAATACACTTTTTAGACTCAATAGTAAAAAATAAGACTTTCACTTTTTAACTGAAGTGAATTCCAAAATAGAATTTACTTTTTGAAAATATCTTGAACTACTTCTCACGTGTTCACGTGGAACCTGTGCAGAAGTTCTTGTTCGAGCTATCATTCTCAACACTCCTGTGGTGAACCAAGCCGATTCACCAAGCAAATACCTAATATAGGTAAGACAACAGGTTATAATCTATAAAGAATAATATATTAAATAATAATGTATAATATGAGATGATGAGATACAATAAGAATGAGGGCCTTATATACCCACACAGGGGTTCCCTTCCATGAAGAGACGTGACCTTTCATTGGGAAGGTGTCTCTTCATTAATTATTCATTAAATATTATAATGTATTTATATTTATTATTATATATTATGTTCATAACATTGCCTTCCCTTTAAAAATGCTTTGTCCTCAAAGCATACTTATAGAAGACTTATCTCTTGCTCTGGCTTGTAATATTGTCTCCTCATTCTTTATTCTTGAATTAGTGATCATTGAGGGCTTGAAACGATAGGATCTTCTAATCATTGTGTAGAACCGTCAAATTCTAAGGGAGTCTGCCCACCTGAAATCGATCTTATGCACAATGGGGCTTTTATGGGGTTCTTGTAGACAATTTGATGCATTTTGACTCCCCTGATAACTTCTACCTTGCGCATCATTTGTAATGGAGGCAATAATTTTTTACATATTTGTCATTTGTTTCTGTGGATACATTGATTGGTTGAAGTATTGATTTTTGTGATTAGGATGTCTATAAGGCATCCTTGCATCCTAATATTTACTTCGTGTACTTGTAGCTTCTTCTTGATTAACACTTGGAATTGAGTCTTCTTCATAGCCCTGGCTTGTTTCTACTTCGACATGTGAAGACCTCTTTACATCAACTGAATCCTTTTGAGCAGTAAGGTTGACTGGATCTGTATTAATTGCTTTATCCACCATCACGTTTTTTCCATTTGAAGACTTATGTAATTCAATAGGTTCAGTCATTGTCTCTTTATCTACCAATGATTCTTTATTGATAAGTTGTTCTAACTTGTCTTCTACCTTCTTCTTATCACTCTTTGTCTTCTTAATCTAGGTGATTAAACTTTGATTATGGATTTTTAGGCGACACCTTGATTTTCTTCTAAAGTAAAAAGCTTTTTACAATATGGACAAGGGAGAGTTCCATTCATAAGGCCCCTTTCATACTTTTCCTCTTTTGAGCAATAGGGACATTTTGCCGAAAATGTTTTCTTTGTAGATGTCATAGTTCACTTCTTATTTTTTTAATAAATGATAAATGTATGAATTTCAAGAACCCACTTTTAAAACAATACACTTTTCACTTTTTTTTTAAATCCTTTAACTATCCTCCTTGTCTTTTTGTGGATATCTCTAACTCCACAATATTTAATATGATACCCTCTCTTCTTACTTTTCCATGGGCCAATGATTTACCAAAACCATGGGCTTGTAAACCACCAATAGTAAAATCAAAATTTACTCTTCCTTCTTCTTTGGAACTTTTTCTTTTAAACTATTTTTTCTTTTTTTATTCCTTCTTTTTCTTTCTTTTTTTTTCTGCCTTTTTTTTTCCTTTATTTTTTTTCCTTCTTCTTGATATCTCGTAATAACTTATAATTTCTTGCAATTGAAAGATTATTTCTTCAATGGTAATTTTTTATGATGATTTTTTTTTAATGGAAAAATTCCCTCACGTGGTCAAAGACCACGATAAATTAGAGAAACTCTGAATTTTTTTTTGTACGAGGCTACAAACCTGTATGGCCAATGGCTAGGATCAACAACAAAGCTCTGATACCACTGTGGTGAACCAAGCCAGTTCATCAGGTAAATACCCAATGTAGGTAAGACAACAGGTTATAATCCATAAAGGATAATATATTAAATAATAACGTATATGAATATGAGATGATGAGATACAATAAGAATGAGGGAGTTATACACCCACGCAAGGGTTCCCTTCCATGAAGAGACGTGACCTTTCATTGGGAAGGCGTCTCTTCATTAATTATTCATTAACTATTATAATGTATTTATATTTATTATTATATATTATGTTCATAACAACTCCCTCTTAGCGAGGAAGGAATTCTACACCAATCCGAGTTTGTCTTTGAATGCCTCAAACTTCCCTTTTGCCAATGGCTTGGTCAAAATATCAATGATTTGTTGATTCATGGGAATATACTGGAGCTTCATTACTCCCTTCTGAACCCTGACTCGTATGAAGTGATATATGATATCTATATGCTTGGACCTATAATGAAACATTGGATTCTCAAAGACTTTAATACAACTCTGATTATCATAGTAAATGATCGTGGGATCCAACTCTTGATCAAACAATCCTGCAAGTAACTTGCGATGCGAGATAGCCTCACAATTAGTCATTTGGCTGCCATGTATTCTGCCTCTACTGAGCTAAGTGCCACGAAATTCTACTTCCTGCTGAACCAAGATATCATCATTGATCACAAGCTAAAGAAGCACCCTAAGGTGCTCCTCCTATTTGTTGCATTGCTTGCCCAATCTGAATCTGAACACCACTGCAACTTCACTCCACCGTATCCAAGATATCTCATACCATACTCCATTGTGCCCCTCAATTACCTGAGCACATGTTTTGTTGCTACCCAATGCTTCTACCTTGGCACCACCATGAATTGACTCAAGGTATTCACTGCAAAACATATATTTGGCCTAGTGTTGACCAAATACATCAAAGAACTTATCAGCTTCCTGTACAACGTGGGATCCACCAACTTTGAATCCGAAGTTGTCACCTTCTTCAGATTAGTGATCATGGGTGTGGTCGTAGGTTTGCATTCCTCCAACGAAACCTCTTCAGGATCTTAATTGCATACATACCCTGCCCAAGGAAAATCTCCCCTGGTCTCTGCCAAACCTCCAATCCCAAGAAGTAATACATCATGTCAATGTCCTTCATCTCGAACTCAACTACCATGTCTTCTTTGCACCCTGCAATGAGCTTTTCTGCACCTATCAGAAACAAGTCATCTACATACAACACCAAAATGAGCAAATCAGTCTAAACAAATATATAATATAAGTTAGGATCTACCTCGCTTTTGGTGAAGCCCATACTCTGAAGATATCCATCAATCCTGGAATACCATGCTTTTGGTGCATGCTTGAGTCCATACAAGGCTTGTAAAGCCATCTGGAACTCACAACTGATTTCCCCTCCGATCTCAGCACGATGTCCCAAACATCACGCTTCATGATGGTGTACTCCTCCACCATGGCATCTCGCCATACCTGCTAATATGTTGCCTCCTGAAAACTAGAAGGCTCGAAATCTAAAAAGTTGTTTATCAATGCCATACAGTATGGAAACTTCTTTGGAGGTTTGCTCCCTCTGAATGTACTCCTAGGAGTTTCAACATGCTCCTGAGCATCACTCAATGTCTGACTAAACTATCGAAGTCTCCTAACATAAGTGGAACGAGCTATTGTCTCCCCCTATTTACCTAAAGACTATTGTACTACCCTGGAAATCATTGGTAACCCTGACTCAACCTTCAGAGCTTCATGCTCCTCATCCTCTGCCACTAGAGTAGGCTCATGAGACTTCCTATATGCAAAGTATTCCTCAAATTTTACATCCCTACTTACTATTGTCTTCCTTTACTTTGGAATGAAGACTTGGTAAGCCTTTAAAGTCTCACTGTAACCCACAAATAAACCCTTCATGTTGGAGTTCTCCAACTTGGTACTCTTCTCTACCAGATCATGGATATAAACTGGACAACCAAGGATGGGAAAATGACTCACCTCTGCCTTCACACCAGTGAATGCCTCCTCTGGTGTCTTGTCCTCCAAGATATTATTAGGACACCGGTTTTGGATGTAGACTGCTATGTTACATTCCTCTGCCCAAAGAAACATGGGCAAGTCCTTGCCATGTATCATGGCCTTAGCAACCTCTATGATGGATCGATTCTTTCGCTCTGCAACCCCATTTTGGTATGGCTTGTATGAAACTGTCACTCCCTCTTGATTCATGCCTCCTTGTAGAAACCCTCGAACTCCTTGGAGGTATACTCTCTACCATTGTTCGATCTCAAGACTTTCATCTTCTTCCCCATTTGTTTTTCAACTAGAGCTTTGAACTCTTAAAACCTGCTAAAGACCTCATCATTGATCTTTAAGAAGTAGATCCAAGTCTTGCGAGAGAAATCAAAAATCATCAATAAAAGAAACATAATAAATGCTTCCTATTATTGAGGCTACTAACATCGGTGCACAAACATCTGAATGTACTAGGTCTAAAATCCCCTTAGACCTATACTCGTTGCTTGGGAAAGCAGCCTTGACATGCTTTCCAAGCACGCACCCTCTGCATACACCATGTTGCTCAATACTAAAATCTAGAATACCTGCGACTATCTCCCTCAGAATAGACAACACCATGTGATGCAAGTGCCCCATCCTCTTGTGCCACAATTCGCTCAAGTTGTCACTATTATGCACCAAGGCTCGAACAGGTTCACCCTACAACCTCTACAAATTACCTTCTCTAACCCCTATTACTTGAGTTGTATATATGTTAGAATCCTTTGGCCTGATGAGGATTTGATGGTTCTTGGACTCAACTACAAAGCCTTTATCCTCCATGACTGAAACTTAAAGAAAATTCTTTTTCAGACCTGAAACAAACAAGACATCGTCAAAATCTAAAGAATTATCTAACTCGAGTCGGAAGGGAATAGTACCAACTCCTGCTACTAGATACTTGGCATCATCACCAAGCTCAACTTGTACTCGAGTCATGCTTCTTCAGACTAGAAAAGAACTGCCAAGCTGATGTCATATGTCGAGATGCCCCACTATCCACATACCACGCATTCCTCATAATTGTGCGGGTAGAAAGGCAAGTTACCAATGAGAAATCCCTCTCGAACTTGGCAGCAAACTCGTTCATCTGAGTTTTTGCAAAGGTTGCTACCTGCTTTTGTTGTTGCTTCCCTTTACCCTTCTTCTTATCTAGACATAGTGATGCATAATGACCGTGCTTATGACAACTGAAGCACTTGATTTTACTCAAGTCCTTCTTTCTTGGCTGTGAGGTTGACTCTTTCTTCGCTGTGAGGTTGACTCCTCACTCTTTCCCTTAGCCTTGTTGGGTCCTTTACCTCTGCCCTTATCTCAATGACCAAATAGAGCTAAGTTCTCTTCACCATCCTTCTTGCTAGCTTTTGACTCCATCCGAGTCTCCTCCTGGATACAATCATCTCAAAGCCTCTCAAAGTCAGGAAGGTTTTCCCAAGCACAAATACCTTTGACAAATGGTTCCTATGAAGTTGGGAATACATTCAATCCCATGTTCACTAACTTTGCATCTTCAACCTTTTCCACAATTGCTGCAAGTTGATCACGAATCTATGTGATCTTCATAAGATAACTGGTGATTCTGTCTAATCTAGTCATCACTATGGATCTGAGTTTGTTCCACAATATCAACTCCCTGTTTATGTTCCGACTCTGGTAGACACTAACCAAGGCATCGAACATCTTTGTTGCTATCTTCTTCCCAGATACATGAGGGATCAGATGAGGCTCCTAGGAGCACATTCAAGGAGAGAAAGCCTCCGAAGAAGTTTCCAAACTTTATGTCACTAATGAGTAATGTCATTGAAGAAGCAACAAACTGGCAGGTACATCATGATGCCATGATGGAGGATGATGTGTGGGACATTGTGCCAAGACCAAAGGGAAAACCAATTCCATGTGGCTCTTCGAGAAGTACCTTCCTCACTAAGAGGAGTGTTGATGTTTGTAGCATCGGACACGTACTTTTGCACACGTCTAAGTGTCTAGATGTGTGGAAGTCGTCCAAGACCTTCAACCTTAGCAAATATACTTTAATTAAAGGATTTATTAAACTAAAGTGCTTTTTATAAGAAATGTGAGTTTAATCTACTGAAATTCAAAGGTTATTTGCATTAGTGAATTAGATGAATCATATCCATTGATCTCAAGTGAGGTGAGATCTAATCTCAACCGTTCATCACTTTGGAGACTAGGGTTATGGATTCGTTCAACAACCCAAGCTTATAAAAGCAAGGCTAAGTGAAGGAGAAAGATACACAAGAGTGATTAAGTCACAAAGGACAGTGATTCAAGGAGAGCAAGGTGATAAAGGATCTTCATCCAGTTCTTAGGTCTAGTGAAGAAAAAGGCAACGGTGATGAAATCGACCAAGGGAGAGGGCACAATTGTACCTATAGTGCAGCACGTGCCGTAAAGAGGGAACAATTGTCCATATAGCACGGCACATGTGACAGAAAGGGCGCAACAGTCCCATACAGTGTGGCCTGTGTGGCAGACAGGGTGCAACAACAAGGCAAGAGGCAGCCATACATCACCCCAGTGCAAGTTGTACATGTCGTACGAGTTGCAGAGAGTCCAACAAAGGTCATGGGGTTGATCCAGTAGCTTCCAAAGGGTCGTCCAAACCGTACAGGTGCCCAGCTAATTTCCAGAAGATTATTGTAGCTTGTATTGTTTTCTGAGAGGGCCAGTTTCCCTGTAAAGGAGCCCCTTGTAAGCTTAGAAGTTATTTGAATGAAGACCTGATTTTTTAAGGGGAAAATTAGTTGTGCATTCATTGAGAAATTGGTTTCCTATTACTTCCGCTAGTTATTTTATTTACCAGTTAAAAATTCCAGTGTGTGTATTTTATTTAGTAATCTAATTTGAAGTTTAATATTTAGCAAGGAAATTACTAGGAAGTAAATTGCCTAAGTGTTGGGGTGAGAGAAATTTAACATCTATCACCCAATTGGATAGACATTGGTTTTGTTAAAATCCACCATTGCTTTTATTCTAAAAAACATGATAAAAAATGGGCAGGAAAAGAGCAGGCCATGTTGTTGTAGTTATACTCTCTTTTACACAAGACGTACACTTTTGTTCAAGGTTATTTTATTGACCATACAGCGATTGGTTCATGCAAGTTGGAGAGGTCACCTTGCAAGATTTGATCAAAGGAATGAAACATTGATTAGGAGAAATCCCTATGTATGTATGTGTTTTATTTCTTTCGTTGTTCATTTTTCAGCTATTGTGTTATTGATACAATGTTCAAAAATTTAATTTTCTATTGTTAATTAAATTTTGTTTTCAGTTATTCAATGAGAGAACATTAGGACTGCAACCACCTAGGGTTCAAGAAAATTACATGGTATCAAAGCCAGGTTTCTCTAATTGAGATTCTCAAGGGTTTGCATTAGTAAATCAATTGCCGAAAAGGAGGACCAACAGTTAGAGGGTTTCAATATTTCTTTTTAAGGATTAAATTTTCATATTTGAGAGTTTGTGCATTAGATTTCAGAGATGGCCTCGGCTAGTCTCAGATTCAAGGACAAATTGGATGGCACATCAAATTTCTTATCATGGAAAGTTAGGGTTACACTCTTATTGGAAGAGAATGATCTCTAGGATATTATCAAGGATGTCGCGCCTTCGCCTACAGATCCGTAGTAGTTGGCAGCTCACAAGACGAATGAAGTGAAGGCCAAGCAGAGATGATTATGGATGCAGTAAAGGATCACTTGATTGTAAAAGGTATTTGTGCGCATGAGAACCTTTCTAACTTTGGAAGGTTGTGGGATGGCTGTATTCAAGAGGAGACTCATATGGAGTCAACGGCCAGCAAGAAGGGTAGTGATGAGAACCTAGCCCTATTTGGTCAAACAAATAAGGGTAGAGGTAAAGGACCTGGCAAGGGTAAGGGAAAGAATGAGGAGTCATCCTCATAGACAAGAAAGAAGACTTGAGAAAAATCAAGTGTTTCATATGTCATAAGCACAATCATTATGCATCATAGTGTCCAGATAAGAAGAAGGGTAAAGGGAAGCAGCACCAAAAGCAGGTAGCAACCTCTGCAAAAACTCAAATGAACAAGTTTGTTGCCAAGTTCAAGAAAGATTTATCAATGGTATCTTTCCTTTCTACCAACATAGTTCTTAGGAATGTGTGGTATGTGGACAGTGGGGCATCTCATCATATGACATCAGCCCACCAATTGTTTTCTAGTCTAACAAAGCAGGACTCAAGAGTATAGGTTGAGCTTGATGATGATGCCAAGTAGCCAATAGCGGGAATTGGTATTATTCCCTTCCAGCACGATCAGGTAACTCTTTGGATTTTGATGATGCCTTGTTTGTTGTAGGTCTCAAAACGAACTTGCTTTCAATTTCAATTACAGAGGATAAGGGCTATGTAATTTAGTTCAAGAACCAACAAGTCCTCATCAGGCCGAAGGAATCTAGCCCAAACACAACTCAAGTAATAGAGGTTAGAGAAAAGAAATCTTTACAAGTTACAGGGTGAACCTGTTCAAGCCCTAGTTCATAACAGTGGCAGCTTGTGCGAGTTGTCGCACAAGAGGATCGGGCACCTACATCATAGAGCATTACCTATTATGAGGGAGATAGGTACAAGTCTTATAGAGTTCAATATTGAGCAACATGGAATATGCAGAGGATGCGTGCTTGGCAAGCATGCCAAGGTTGCTTTTCCAAGCAACGAGCATAGGTCTAAGGAGATTCTCGACCTAGTGCATTTGATTGTTTGTGGACCAATGTCAGTGGCATCAATTTCAAGAAGCATGTACTATGTTTCCTTCGTTAATGACTTCTCTTGCAAAACTTGGATCTACTTCCTAAAGACCAAGGATGAGGTAGTTAGCAGGTTTCGAGAGTTCAAAGCTCTAGTTGAAAACAAGAAAAGGAAGAAGATCAAAGTCTTGAGATCAGACAATGGGGATGCGTGTTAAGTTTTTACTGTTCTTATTTCCAATTTACTAGAGCATTCAATGCATTTCCAAAACAACAGCATAAAGAGGATCATTGAAAGAAACACAATCACAAGGTACACAACATTTTATCTAGGGAAACCCTCATGGGGGAGAAAAACCAGCAAAAACTTCCTCAATAATAGATTGTCAATACAATGCCAAGACTAAAACCAAAACACCAAGAATAAACCAAGACTGAGCATGCGCCTCTCTTCTCCTTCCTCCTGCAACTGCAACTGCCTTCAAGATATGCACACTAGATGAGTGAGTGTGTGTGTACAAGTGAGGCACCATCCTCACATAAAAATACTAGTTGAGGAGGCGCTAGGGTTATGTTTGTCCACTTAGTAGGGCCGACTTCTTCTAGAAGTGGTTAAAACCACTTTATAAACACCAGGGGCCGACTTTACAAATACCACCATATACATATGGTTTGACCAATCCACAAAAGGGGATTTGATCTCATACAAGACCCGACATGATCAATCCGCAAAAGGGGATTTGATCTATAAGATAATAACTCAAATATAATTAGAATATTCTTCAAAGCTACAATATTTCAACACTCTCCCTTAACAAGAAGAGTATTCTACGGACATGACCCAATACAACATCATCAAGAGAAGGAGAGGGCAGCATCATCAGCAACATCTGGAACACTAACTGGCACATCTATAAATCATCGGAAGTTTTTCTCATCATCAATATCATCATCGTTCACAGCATGGAGCTGGCGTAACATCAACAGCAGCATGAAGCTGAAACATCAACATCAATAGCATGAAGCTAGAACAACAACATCATCAACAACACGAAGTTGGTACAACATCATCAACAGCACGAGGTTGGAACAACAACATCATCAACAACACGAGGTTGGAACAACGTCATCAACATGTGGCAACAGAATGAGGCCGGTGTATCAACAACATTTGTGGTACTCTGACAGACCATCCTTACTAGACCTTTGGGATTTGCCCAGGAATCATAAAATTCCCTAGGATATAAAAACCTAACAGAGCTACCACTATTGACCACAGCTGGCATATACCTGCATAGGTACTCTGGTAGACCGTCCTTACCGGACCTTCGAGATCTACCCAAGGATGATCAATCCCCTAGGATATAATATCCTAACGAAGCTACCCGATGTTGGTCAGGATACCATAGTATCATCAATATCACTCCCCCTTTCAAGGGAGGTCCTTTCAGACAACACCAAGCTTGTCTCGAAAGTACTCAAACTTCACATGAGACAGAGGCTTGGTCAACACATCTGCAACCTGTTCATCTGTGCCAACATATTGGAGCTTTACAACTCCCCTCTGCACCATATCATGAATGTAGTGATAGCGGATCTCTATGTGCTTCGACTTATCATGGAACATTGGGTTCTTCGTCATCTTCATACAACTCTATTTATCACATAGAATCACGGTGGCTTCCATCTCCAGATCGAACAGACCTGTCAACAACTTCCAAAGCCATATGGCTTCACAATTGGCGGAACATGCTACAATGTACTCAGCTTCTGTCGTGCTGAGAGAAATACTAGATTGCTTCCTGCTTTGCCATGAAGTCATGGTTGACCCCAAACTGAAACAGCATCCTGAAGTGCTCTTCCTGTCTGAAGCACTTCCAGCCCAATCTGAATCAGTATAACCATACAGTCTGAAGTCATGATCTCCAGTATAACAGAGAGCTTAATCCAACGTACCCTTAAGGTATCTCATCACATGTTTTGCTTTGCAGCTACAAGGTGAACACGTTTGGGCTCCACCAGATATTGACTCAAGGTGTTCACAGCAAAGCATATATCTGGCCTGGAATTTGTCAGATACATCAACGATCCAATAACTGTCTATATAGAGTAGCATCAACCAACTCTAATGAAGTATCAACCAGGAGCTTCAAATTCGTTTCCATGGGTGTGTTCATGGCTTTACATTCCAACATGTCAAATCTCTTCAGTATTTCAATTGCATGCTTCCCTTGGTTAAGGAAGATCTTCTCTGAGCTCTACCAAACTTTCATCTCAAACTCTGCAGCGAACTTCTTCTTGCAATCTGTGATGAGCTTTTCTTCTTTTGTTAAGAATAAATCATCCACATGAAGTAGCAATATAACTGGCTCATCATTCATAACCTTGAAGTAAAGGTTAGAATCAGCTTTACTCTTGGTAAAGCCTAAGCTCGTCAAGAAACTATCAACCAAGCTCTAGGAGCTTGCTTCAATTCGTACAGAGCTTTCTTCAACCTGCAGACATGAGTCTTTCTATCTTCAACTTCAAACCCTCGTGGTTGTTCTATATACACTTCTTCTTCAATAACACCATTTAAGAAAGTTGTTTTCACATCCATCTGGTGCAACTTCCACTTCATTTTGGCTACAAGAGCTATGATGGTTTTGATAGAAGTGTATCTAGCTATAGGAGCAAATGTCTCTTCACAGTCAATACCTTCCTCTGAGAAAATCCACGAGCCACAAATCTTGCCTTATGTTTTTCAATACTTTCGTCTGCTGCATGTTTTATCTTTGTATATCCACTTGGAAGTTACCACATCTTTGTTCTTTGGTCTACGAACTACTTCCCATATATCATTCTTTATAATGGACTGGTATTCTTTTGTCATGGCGTCCATCCATTCTTTCTTCTAAACAGCTTCTTCAAAGCAAGTAGGTTCCTTTTCTATGAGATCACACATCAAGGCCATATAGTTGGGGAATGGCTTAGGTTTCTTACTTTGTCTCATGGTTCCTTCTGGGGCACCATACTTCTCTGCATCTTGAATAAGTTCTCTCGCCCAAGCTGGCTTTCTCTTGTGAGAGATCGTCATAAAGGGAGGTTCTTGAGATTCTATCATATCATGATCTTCTAGAATCTCATCATCAAGGGTAACTGTAACTTCCTTCACGGGTTCTGCAACTCTAGGAGCTATAGGTTCCTCTTCATATACTTCTTCAATCTAGCATTTCCTTGATCTTTTGAGTGTTGCATCTTCATCAAAGGTTACATCTCTACTGATCTCAATATGATGGTAACCTGGTATGTAGATTCTGAAGGCCTTAGAGGCCTCACAGTACCCAACAAATATTCCCTTCTTTCCTAAATGATTGAACTTAATTCTCTTTTCTTTTGGAATGTGTACAAATACTGGACAACCAAATACTTTGAGATGGTTTACTTCTGGCTTCTTTTTGGTGAACATTTCTTTGGGAGTTTTGAATCCAAGTGCACTATGGGATAATTTGTTTTGGACATATACTGTTGTTCTTGCTGCTTCAGCAAATAAGTGCATTGGAAGATCTTGATCGTGAATCATAATCTTTACTGCTTCCATAATCGTTCTATTCTTTCTTTCTACTACACCATTTTGTTGAGGATTATAGGGAGTGGTGAGTTCCCTCTTAATCCCGGCATCTCTGCAAAAGCTTCCAAATTCATTTGAAGTGTACTCTCCTCCATTATCTGACCTGAGTATCTTGATTTTCTTTTCGGAGAGGTTTTCTACCAGGCTTTGAATTCCTTGAACTTTCCGAGTACTTCATCTTTTGACTTCAAGAAATAAACCCAAGTCTTACGAGAGTAATCATCAATAAAGGATACATAGTATACATACCCGCTTAGAGAGGGTGATGGCATTGGACCGCATACATCTAAGTGGACAAGTTCCAAGATTCCTTCTGCTTTACTGTCGCTCTTTAGGAAAGGATTCTTTATGTTCTTTCCTTGTGCACATCCCTTGCATACACCTTCATGATCAACCTTTAATTTTGGTAAACCTGTAACTACCTTGCTTACATATGGTAAGGCTTTGTAGTTGATGTGAGCTAGTCTTCTATGCCAAAGTTCACAAGGACTTTCAATAGAGTGAGTGAAGGCTACATTTGAGTGACCTTTTAACTTGTACAAACCGCCTTCTTCTATTCCAATAACAACTGCATCTTCTATAGTTTTTCCTTTAGGCCACATAAGAACTTCACCATCTATGAATGCAACCCTGAAATCTTTCTTATCTAGGGCTGAAATAGAAAGTAAGTTCTTTGTCAAACCTGGTACATAGAGGACATCCTTCATTCTCATCAGAGTTCCTGAATCAAGTTTGTAGGTGGATTCTCCTATTCCTTTGATAGGGTACTAATAATCATCTCCAATTGAAACTTTATGGGGGAAGTCCTTTTCTGTAAGGCTAGAGAGAATGTCTTTCTGACCTATCATGTGCTTAGAGGCACCGCTATTTATGAGCCAAGTATCCTTTCCAGGTGTCACAGATCCTGAGAGGGCGGAAAACAAAACATAATCTTCAAATCTTCTTTAGTTAACTTCTTGGGTGGCTCATCATCTTCAGTTGCATGGGCATGATGTCTTTTTTTATTTTTCCTCTTATATTCTTCCCTTCTGGCAGGACAGTTCTTAGCAACGTGTCCCATCTTATCACAATGATAACATTGATAGGAGGAGAAATATTTTCCCTTTCTTTGACCATTATGATATTTTTGGAATCTCTTTGGAGAGTGAGATTCTTTATGAAAGTGGATCTCCTTTTGAAAATGAGACTTTTTCTTTCTACCCTTAGCATGAGCAGCTAGGGCTTGATCTTCATCTCTTAATAGGATTGGCTTCTCGGTTAGCCACTCTTGCTTCTTCTTGAACACAATCTTCCTATAAATTGTCAAATTGGAGTTTCTCTTTTCTTGCACAAATAGTTTGGATGAAGGCATCCCAAGGTCTTGTGAGACCATTAAGAGTTGTCATTATGAGTTCATCAACATCTAAGTTGTCTCCAATTGCCTCTAATTGTTCCTTGAATTAAGAAACCCTACAGAAATAGTCTTGAATTGTTTCTCCTTTCTGCATCTTTGTATTCTTGAGTTGGGTTCTCAAGTTCATCTTCTGGTTGATGTTCTTTCCTTCATACATTCTGGTTAGGGCATCAAACATATCTTTTGGAGTATTCTTAGAAGACACTTGAGGGATCAAGTGGTCTTTAATGGAATCTGCAATTATTCTTTTAGCCTTAATCATATCCTTCTTGTACTTTTCTTTGGCTGAATTTTCTTCGGGTTCCAGTACATTTTCTTTTATGAATTTTGCAAGGTCATTCTCTTCAAGAATGAGTCCAATTCTGTTCTTCTAGGCATGGAAATTGTCCACACCTTCTAGCTTGTCAACAAGCTTGGTGCTTGCAAACATCTTGACTTGGAGCTAAGAAAATGACCAGAAAATGAAAATGTGCAAAAATTGAAACTGAGCTTACCAGGAGATGCGTTGGGCTGAGGCAAGTTTGCTGGAGCTGACTGTTTCAGAAAATTCCAAGTTTTACCCCTTGAAACTTGACCTGCTCAATTATGGACTGGTACTTCTGGTGTTGGTTCTTGTTTTTTGGTTTTCTGGTACTAGTCAAAACTAGGGTTTGACTTTCCGGAGAATCTGGCCACTGAAAAAGTTCGCTCAAGCTACCAAAAGATGCGCTAGGGCAGGGCACAATTGCCAAGATAGTTTTTGGTCAAAAATTCCTCTTCAATGAAAATCCCTAATTTTCTTGTACGGCAACAATAACGTTTTTAGATACCCAATTAAAGATGCTCTATTCAGTCAAGCTCTAATACCATGTTAAGTTTTTACCGTTGTTATTAGGTTATTTCCAATTTACTAGAACATTCAATGCATTTCCAAAACAATAGCATAAAGAGGATCACTAAAAGAAACACAATCACAAGGTACACATCATTTTATCCTGGGAAACCCTCATGGGGGAGAAAACCCAACAAAAACTTCTCGATAATAGATTGCCAATACAATGCCAAGACTAAGACCAAAACACCAAGAATAAACCAAGACTGAGCATGTGCCTCTCTTTTCCTTCCTCCTACAACTGCAACTGCCTTCAAGATATGCGCACTAGATGAGTGTGTGTGTGTATAAGTGAGGCACCATCCTCACGTATAAATACTAGTTGAGGAGGCCTTAAGGTTATGTCTCTTCACTTAGTAGGGCCGACTTCTTCTAGAAGTGGTTAAAACCACTTTATAAACACTAGGGGCCGACTTTACAAATACCACCATATAAATATGGTTTGATCAATCCACAAAAGGGAATTTGATTTTGTTGACGGCCCATTTAGCAACGGGGGTCAACTCATGTGCCATGAAGATATGCATCATCAGATGCAAGTATGTCGAAGACAGTATTGGTTCTACTTGGGCATTTGATGCTCCAACACAAAATTTTGTAAGCGGGATTACCGCACCCCTGCGTGGGTTAATATTGTAATAAGTCTACATGGATCATGTTAGGTCAGTTGCCTTAGGGTCTCCTCATTAAGAGAGTTCCTTTCGTTGAGTGTTTTTTATCCTCAGGAGGTTAATGTGGCCTAACCAGCCGGGTTAATCTCCCTTGAGTTTTTCACTTCCACCCAATAAATCCTCCAAAGTGGCGAAAGGCGTTCTAATGAAGTTATTCCTAGGTAGCTAGTGTTTAGGAATGTTGTAAATGACCATGTAAGACAGCACGCGAAATTTCGCGGAATTCCGTCAAGTATAGCTAGGTTTTTTTTAAGGTTCCAAATTAATTAATTGATTAATTAATCAATTAATTCTGGGTATTTAATGTAAAAACTTAGGTCCCGGGATTTGCGATAGGGGTATTT